>MJUU01023329.1:71372-84455 GCA_002080025.1 Modiolus philippinarum
GCCCACATCAACCAAATTGGTATGTAGGATGCATTTTGGGATGACAACAACAATGCATGCTTCGGATGCTGTCTCTGACCTACAATTTACGCATGAGGGACTTGGTTAGGTAGAATGGTTAAAGTCAATTCCCGCTTATTGACATGGCCCACGTCAACCATACTGGTATGTAGGATGCATTTGGGGATGACAACAACAATATTGCATGCTTCGGATGCTGTCTCTGACCTACATTTTACTCATGAGTGACTTGGTTAGGTAGATTAGTTAAAGTCCATTCCCGTTTACTGACATGGCCCACATCAACCATATTTGTATTTATGATGCATTTTGGGATGACAGCAACAATGCATGCTTCAGATGCAGTCTGTAAACTACAATTTATGCATGACTGAATCTGTTGTTTACTGACATGTGCAACATGTGACAATGCTGTGCAACAAGGTGAGCTTAGCCGGCTGTGGCTGCTTTCTATGTTTTAAATTTTTTCCGAAACTTTTTACATAGACATATAGAGAGTAACTTCTGGACTTGAGCAGTGCTTCTTTAAAAATTGCCAAAAAACTTTAGGGTAGGCATTTTTAGCCCCACAAATTTAGGGTCGGTTGGGTTACCGGAAACACAGATTTTTATTATGCCCCGCCTTTAGGTGACGGGGGCATTAAGTTTTACCCTTGTCCGTACATCTGTACGTCCGTCCGTACGTATGTCCGAAAATTTTCGTCAAGGATTTCTCAGCTTGTGTATGCAGTAATGATTTGATATTTGTTCTGAAGCTTAAGTATGATGAGTTGTTCCGTGTCTCCCCTTTCCAAGTCTGTAACTCATGTACTTCCTGTTTGACAACAACTTTGAATTTTTCCCATTATAGCCATATATTGATATTTTTTGTCAAGGATTTCTCAGCTTGTGTATGCAGTAATGATTTGATATTTGGTCTGAAGCTTTAGTATGATGAGTTGTACCATGTCTCCCCTTTTCATGTCCGTAACTCATCTACTTCCTGTTTGACAACAACTTTGATTTTTTTCCCATTATAGCCATATATTGAAATTTTTAGTCAAGGATATCTCAGCTGGTGTATGCAGGAATGATTTGATATTTGTTATGAAGCTTTGGTATGATGAGTTGTACCGTGTCTCCCCTTTTCAGGTCTGTCACTCATCTACTTCCTGTTTGCCGATATTTGTATGGCGGGGGCATCCGTGTCCCATGGACACATTTTCTTTTATTTTTTATTCTGCCTTATAAGGGGGAACACTTGCAAAATTTTAAATGGTGGTCGGAAATGGGTTGTAATGGATAATGGAGCCTTCGGTTCAAATGGAAATTAAACTATATAATTTTTGAAGAAATCAGTATTGTGATACAAATTTTTTGCTATTTCAGTAAAAAAAATATATATAAACTAGATTTTAAAGGGAACCCTTGCCAGAATTTGGTTGTAATTGATAGTGGAACTTTTGGTTAGTCCCCTTTTCAGTTGACATGGAATCAAAGCCAGAAACCTGAAACCTGCAATTTTAGAAATAAGATATTCTGCAGAAATATGTATAATTCATTGAAACAAATTCATGAAAACTTGACAGGAATGATGTATTGTATGTCTTGAACAAAGATTGTGCATTTTTGCTCCCATTCCTGCACTGAAGCAATTTGAATTAAATAAAGGAATGATTTTTCGAAGTTCTATTTGCTCATTTAGTTCTGATCCTATAAAAACAAGACTGCCACTGAGCAACTTGGTTTAACATTGGATATGTGGGAAAAACATCATTTTCATCATCTGCTCTGAAACAATTGAAGCAAATTTAACTCCACTGTGGCATTTGGCCTTTACAAATATTGCTCATGTCATTTCAATTAGACAAAAAACATAGCTGCAATAAAAGAGCATAGTAATTATACCCCCGCTCCGTAGGAGAGGGGGTATTCTGTTTTACCCTTGTCCGTACGTCCGTCCGGAACATCTTTCTTCAAGGATTTCTCAGCTTGTGTATGTAGTAGGGAGGTCAGACAATACCATGATTTTACTGATGAAACATGTAATAATGGAGGTTTGCCTGATTTTAACCCCTCATTGTACTGGTTTCTTTTGATCAAATACATATAACTCTACTCTTTTTATCATATAAAACATTTGAAAAGTTAATAATCAACATATTAAGATGACCTGAATACAAATATTAAAAGTTGAGTGTAATAATAAATAAGGACCCATGACCAAAATCTTCACAGAGAAGTCAAAATGGCACCAAATTTTTACCATACAATTGCAAAAGAACAAATGTTGCTGATGACAAACAATAACCAAACCTAAGTTTACAAATGTGATTGGACTTGAAGTTTGTTGTAAAAACT
This sequence comes from Modiolus philippinarum, assembly GCA_002080025.1. Classification (NCBI taxonomy): domain Eukaryota; kingdom Metazoa; phylum Mollusca; class Bivalvia; order Mytilida; family Modiolidae; genus Modiolus; species Modiolus philippinarum. The sequence goes on from MJUU01023329.1 coordinate 73,734, forward strand.
AAGTCCTGATGAAATATCTAATAATTCGGGGAAAATTTCCCAAAAAGTGGGTAAAAATTAGGCAAAATTGTTGCCACGTTGAAGTTCAAATTATGCTGAAAGTACAAATGTTGCTGGATTGTAAAGGACTTGGTATTAGTGTCAACCTATTGAGGAATGGTCCATGAACAACAGGTTTACTAAGTTCTAACAAAAATCAAAAGCATATATTTACAATAACCAAATAAAATTTCCAAAATTACATCATTTTGTCTTATGGCGGCCATTTTGTATAAATTTTCGGAGGCCGTTTTTAAGATTTAAATCTGCTGTAACTTTTGAACACATGATTCAATTTTCAAAATTTAAGCACCATTCTGTTTGTTTTTAATCAGGCTGTCTTTCTGTTTGGCTTTTATTTAAAACAAAGACCGCTTTGAAAAATGTTTTCATGCTCCCTATTATAACTACATTATGTATATATTGAAATTTTTTGTCAAGGATTTCTCAGCTTGTGTATGTAGTAATGATTTGATATTTGGTCTGCAGCTTTAGTATGATGAGTTGTATCGTGTCTCCATATTTCAAGTCCTTAACTCATCTACCTCTGTTTGACGATAACTTTGATTTTTTCCCCATTATAGCCATATACATTTTGTATTGAAATTTTTCTTCAAGGATTTCTCAGCTTGTGTATGTAGTAAGGATTTGATATTTGGTCTGAAGCTTAAGTATAATGAGTTGTATGGTGTCTCCCATTTTCAAGTCCGTAACTCATCTACTTCCTGTTTAAAGATAACTTTGATTTTTTCTAATTATAGCATATATATTGAAATTTATTGTCAAGGATTTCTCAGCTTGTGTGTGTAGTAAGGATTTAATATTTGGTCTGAAGCTTAAGAATGATGAGTTGTACTGTNAGGGTAATCAACAACCAACTGCCGCGATCAGTTTATCCTGTCCACCAGGGATTTCCGCGAACTACTAGTATTGTCCGTGACGGAAGCAGGGAAATGGCGTAATCCATCATGACTGTAGTGTATCTCGGCTTGTGTATGTAGTAATGGTTTGATGTTTGGTCTGAAGCTTTAGTATGAATAGTTTTATGGTGTCTCCCCTTTTCAAGTCCATAACTCATTTACTTCCTGTTTGACCCTGTTGACGGTAACTTTATTTATCACTGCAACTATGCCAATGCTTGTATTGTGTCCACACTTGTACTGTGTCCATGCTTGCATTATGTCCACGCATACTTAACTTAGCATTGCCATATTGATTCAGGGTTCAATGAGCGGGGGTATAACTGGCTGCAATTCGGTGACAGTTCTTGTTTGTATAATACTATGGTAGTACATTTATTTGTGGACATCAATTTTCGTGGTTTTCATAAATATTACTATTTCTTGGGTACTTAAATTCGTGGTTTCAAATTTCATACCTTAAAAATCTGTGGAAAAATGCATTTCATTGGGAACTTAATTTCGTGGTTTCAGCAAACCATGAAATCCACGAAATTGGAACCCCACGAACAATAGTACTTTCACAGTAGGTCCTTTACAATGGTTGTTGATTTCATTCCAAGCTGACAAAAAAACATGGAAGCCAGCACAAAACATAGCTTAACATTGGATCCTATGGGGAAAATGGCATTTTGATCATCATCTCTGAAATATTGAAGCAAATTTAACTAAACTGTACTGGAATGGTGTTGGGAAGTCCCTTAAGATTGCCTATTCATTCTGATTCCACAAAAAAACATGGCAGTCAGCAGAACATAGAAAAACCAGCATTTTGTCAGATCAGTGATACAGGCTCTGTCTCTAAGCCTATAGTTCAAATCTGACTTGTGAGTTTTGTAATGCTACATGAGACAAACTAACTGCAACTCAGCTCTTGCATCTTTTGTCAATTTTTTTCCTAGTATGTGTTCAGCTTATTACTGTGTCTGGTTTCCTTATGTGGCCATCAAATTACTGTGTCAAACTCTTTACTTTGTCATATTTGAAATTACACTTGTTCAAATTTCTCAGCATGAGTCTTTAATTGACAAAAAGGGTTGTACAGCCAGATGATAAAAATGTTAGAATCATATTGTCATCTTGATCTATTTGTTTTTTAGTCTTCCCCATTCCCAGTGAGACAAAAAATGAAAGCAAAGCCATTGAACAATTCCTTTGGAGCGACAACCAGTGGTACAGCAAAGAAAATATTGGAGACCTTAGAGAAAATGACCACACCATTGGGAGTAAGTCAAATGTGTAATGTGCTTGTACATTTGTATTTTATCAGATACAGAAAAGACCTTTTTTTTAAAGTTGTAGATGTATCAGTGTCACTGCTTCACTTTGAATAGACCATATCAGAGTTCTGGTATTTAGATTCACCAGTTATTGTTTGTCCCACTAAGTCACAAACCTGTTCACCCCAAGTTACCAAGAATGTACTTTAAAAACATGTATGTCATGATGTTTTAGGCTCTATGATGTGAAATGTTAAGCCTTAAAGGAAAGTCCAAAAAATGCGAGACTTACAGAGTTCGCGAAAAGTCTTTTTGGTCTGCTGGTCATGGGACTGGCAAGTTCAGTTTTTATGCCCCACCTACGATAGCACAGGGCATATAGCAGGGATTGAAATTAGCGGGCGCCCGTGAGCCAGAGGCTCCTTAAAATTGGGAAGGGATCCTAAATATGCTTTAGGATCCTGTCGGGCTCCTAAAATATTGACATCCTATTTTATTCTATTTTTTTGTCAAGTCTACATGGGCTGTATGTGACAGTGTTGACAGCTCAATCGTTTCTCACTTTATTGTTTACATTATCATCCAATCAAAATTGATTGTATTTCTACATTTCACACACTACCTGAATAATCCAGTTTTGATTTACATCCTGTCAAAAGGAAAAGTAAGCCAGAAACAGAGCGGACATTTTAGATTTCCGGTTAAGTTCATCAATACACAGATTAACTCTCAGTTGGATTTGTTAAATCTCCCAAAGATAATTGAATATAGCTAATTGTATTACTGTCATTCAAGCTGACGAATGGAAGCCAAACCGACTAAAATCTTTGAACTATGCATGTGTAAATTATACGTGTATGATAATAAAGCAGATTAATTAATGGCAAATGACACTTGCTTGCTTCCAGTCTAACCAATATTAAAATACAATTTTACACATATTTATATTTGAAATTATGTACATTGTGTAAGTATGAAAACTCGACAGTACTAGAATGAAATATAAGTTTTTGAGAGCTTACAAGTCTCAGCAATTTGTTGAACTCAATTTTACAGAAAAAAACATGGAATAATTTGAAAATACACCCTAAAAGAAATAGTTTTGAAAATGTTAAAAAGACTTCAGGACATTCCCAGAATGCGGGATTTTACACAATTTACCCTAGACAATCTGTATTGTGTCCACACACACTTAAATTTACACTTGCCATATTGATTCAGAGTTCAATTAGCAGGGGGCATAACTGGCTGCCAATTGGCGACAGCTCTAGTTTCCCTTTAAGAGAAACACAAGTTTTGCATGCTTTTTGTCATTTCTTGTTAATATTTTGGTGAATAAAGCTAATGGTTATTGATATCAACACATCAGAAAAAGGTCAAGATCACCATCCATAAACCAGATATAGTCTTATTTCTGAAGATAAGGATGGTCCCTCACCCTCCATTTGAAGAATTATCAGTTATCTTCAAAAAGGTTGAGATCCTAAGCCAAATACCATATGTAATCAAAGCTGACAATAACATGAATTGGTTGATGTTCATGAAGGGAAGACATCAGTTTAAGTTGGCTAAAGAATTTAGATATTATACCCCGCCACACGAAGTGGTGAGGTATGTGATACCCTCAGTCATGTGTCTGTCCGTCCGCCCCCCGAAGGTTTCGGACTGAAAACTTGTGAACGAAATAGCACAAGGTCTTCAAACTTGGTATGCAAGTTGTTTACCACAAAACTCAGGTCTAGTTCGATTCCAAGGGTTTCTGGAGTAATGCAGGGTTCTCATTAAGTTTTAGAGTAGGTGGAGGAAACTGAAAAGTAGGCGGCACTGATTTGAGGGCCAAAAGCCCGAGCCGCTGGCCAAGGGCCTGCGAGGGGGTGAGTCCGAGAGGGGGGTTGCCCCCCTTTCATGTGTAGGGGGTACGGGGGTCCTCCCCCGGAAAATTTTTAAAAATGTACATTGCAGGAGGTGGCATCTGGGGCCTTTCTGGACACATTTTGATCTGGTTTATTTGTTCTCAATATGACATTTTTTTAGAAGTCCATTTTGCAAAAGAAAAAAATTTTTAAATCTTAGGAGTTGCACACAACCTATCCATCTAACTTGCTTGATTTTTTTGTATTTTGTGGTAAATAAAGATTTTTTCCAGCAAATTGTTCTTAAAAGTGATCATAAAACCCACCTATCTATAGTATGAGGTAGACTCGAATTTCCGCGTCCTACCCGACATTGGTTTGCATACTACATTATCATTCTTCGGGTTTATTATCCAGATTAAATCTCATCAGAGATGAACTTTATCATGATCGGCAGCAGTCAAATGCCATTATAGGCCCATGCTGTTTAAAAACCGGAAATGCAAACCATTTATTAATACTAGATCGATCGCAATTCCGGAATCGTTAGTGTTTGTGCTCCTTGTAAGAGGAGGATCATACGCAGACAAGACAAGACAAGATCATCACCACGTTTTTAAAAGGAATCGTATCTAACAAATGTTTGAGTTCTTCACACATTTCCGTCTGAATTAACGTTCTTTATTCACTATGTTTTATAAAACAAACGTTCTGCTACAGTACTGATTTTTCTTTTCATGATCATACTGATTTTTAAAAGTGAAGTAGTCGGCGCCATCGTGTCAGTAGACGGCGAAATCGCCGGTCGCCGGCACTTAATGAGAACCCTGGTAATGCCCCTTGAAACTTTGAAATTTTTGCGAATTTTAGGGTTTCCGACTGATAACTTGTGAACGAAATTGCACAAGATCCTCAAACTTGGTATGTGAGTTGTTTACCACAAAACTCAGGTCAAGTTCGATTTTGGGTTCAGAGGTCCAAGGGGTTCTGGAGTTATGCCCCTTGAAACATTGAATTTTTGTGAGTTTTAGGGTTTCCGACTGATAATTTGTGAATGAAATAACACAACGTCTTCAAACTTTGTATGTAAGTTGTTTACTACAAAACTCAGGTCAACTTCCATTTTGGGTTCAGAGGTCCAAGGCGTTCTGGAGTTACGCCCCTTGAAACTTCAAAATTTTGTGAATTTTAAGGTTTCCAACTGATAAGTTGTGAACGAAATAACACAAGGTCTTCAAACTTGGTATGTTAGTTGTTTACCACAAAACTCAGGTCAAGTTCGATTTTGGGTTCAGAGGTCCAAGGGGTTCTGAAGTTATGCCCCTTGAAACGTTGAAATTTTGCAAATTTTAGGGTTTCCTACTCATAACTTGTGAATGAAATAACATACTGTCTTCAAACTTGGAATGTAAATTGTTTAACACAAATTGTTTAACACAATTAACACAAAACACAGGCCAAGTATAATTTTGGGTTCAGCGGTACACATAGTTCTAGAGTTATGCCCCTTTTAACTTAGAAATTTGGTGAAACGTGGCTGGGTATCATGTAATGCACCATTACATTTTATGAAATGTAACTAAGATTGTGTATGTTGAAATGAAATTAACAGCAGAAATTTATTATACCCCACTCGTTAAAGAGTGGGGTATACTGCATTCACCTTGTCTGTGGGTCCGTCCATCCGTTCGTCCGTCTGTTCGCCCAAAAATTTATTTCTGTCACAATTTTCTCAGCTTTTAGTAGAGGGATTGGATTGAAAATTGGTATGCAATCTCATTTTGATTTCTGTCAGATTAGTACTTCCTGTTCAACGAAATATGGACTTAGTTACGAAATGGGGTGAAACATGAATTTTTTTGTTGCAGTTTCTCAGCTGCTATAAGAGGGATTGATTTCAAAATTGGTATGCAGCCTCAATATGATGTTGTAAGGAACGTATTATTTTGAGTCTTGTCGGATGTGCACTTCCTGTTTAACGAAATGTGGACTTGGTTATATGAAATGTTGTGAAACATGAATTTTTCGTGGCAATTTTCTCAGCTTCTATAAAAGAAATTGAAATGGTTAGTTGTATGGAACGTCTTATTTGGAGTTGTGTCAAATGTGTACTTCCTCTTTAAAGAAATGTGAACTTTTTTACAAAATGTAGTGAAACATGAATTTTTCATGGCAGTTTTCTCGGCTTCTATAAGAGAGATTGATTTAAAATTGGTATGCAGGCTTTATATGATTAATTGTATGGAACGTCCTATTTTGAGTTTTGACCAATGTGCATTTCCTGTTTAAAGAAGTGTGAACTTGGTTACGAAATGTAGTGAAATATGAATTTTTCGTCACAGTTTCCTCAGCTTCTATAAAAGGGATTGGTATCAAAATTTGTATGCAGCCGCTATATTTTTAGTTGTAAGGAACGTCTAATTTTGAGTCGTGTCTGATGTGTACTTCCTGTTTAAAAGAAATGTGGACTTTGTTACGAAATGTACTGAAACATGAATTTTTTGTCGCAGTTTTCTCAGCTTCTATAAGAGGGATGGAATGCAGCTTTTCAGTGTTTTTTCTCACCTTTTTGGGACTGGGTCCGTGTCCCTTCGAATTGGGAAAATAACACGAAAATTTCTCCATTTGGGAAAATACAAAACTGCATTATCTACAGTATTCTATGGACTTCATTATCTACAGTATTCTATGGACTTCATTATCTACAGTATTCTATGGACTTTTATAAACCTGTTACTCATTATTCTTACTTTTCTTTCTTTTAGAAAGAAAGTGGTGAAGGCTCGAGGGTGCAGGGTTATTGGTCATTAGATTCAGAGAGACATTTAAGTCTATCTCTGGGGGTCACTTTTTGCGGTGTATCATGAAAATCTATAAAATGCAACTTAAGAGCCAAATTCTCATGTTATAACCTTTTATTTCTTGTATCAGTGCAAGGTAACCGTCCGTGTATATAATGACATTTTATTTCTCGTAAATCCGTGTATTGTGACACAAAAAATCACTGCTTCTATATGATTAGTTATTTTGAGTCCTGTTGGACATGTACTTCTTGTTTTACCAAATGTGGACCATGTTACTAAATATAGCGAAACATGATTTTTCTCAGCTTCTATAAGAGGGATTGATTTCAAAATTAGTATGCATCCTCTATATGATAAGTTTGTCACTACCAGTGTTCAATCTAGAGTGCGCCATTCTTGCGATTTTTAGTTCGCCTCAACGAAGTTGAGGGGGACTATTGGAGTACTCCCGGCGTCCTCGTCCGCATCTACGTCTACGTCCACGTCCGCATTTAAGTATAAATCTTGGTAACTATGAAGGGTAGGATCATCAAACTTTGTATACAGATGCATCTTGGGCTATCTCACAGCCTCCAAGAAAATAAGGTCTCTTTGACCTATATTTTCCGTTTGAATGACTCATTCAAGTTTACGTCCGAGTTCAGATCTCGGTCACTATACATACTAGGATCATGTAACGTTGCATGTGCATGCATCGCTGATGATAGGTCAGCATCCAGGCAAAATAAGGTCACTTTGACCTATATTTTCCGCTTGAACGACTTACATTCAAGTTTACGTCCGAGTTCAGATCTCAGTCACTATACATGGTAGGTTCATGTAACCTTGCATATGCATGTATCTCTGATGGTAGTTCAGCATCCAGACAAAATTAGGTCACTTTGACCTATATTTTCCGCTTGAACGACTGACATTCAAGTTTATGTCCGAGTTCAGATCTCAGTTACTATACATGGTAGGATCATATAACCTTGCATATGCATGCATCTCTGATGGTAGGTCAGCATCCAGTCAAAATTAGGTCACTTTGACCTATATTTTCCGCTTGAACGACTTACATTCAAGTTTAAGTCGGAGTTCAGATCTCCCTCACTATACATGGTAGGATCATGTAACCTTGCATATGCATGCATCTTTGATGGTAGGTCAGTATCCAGGCAAAATTAGGTCACTTTGACCTATATTTTTCGCTTGAACGACTGACATTCAAGTTTATGTCCTAGTTCAGATCTCAGTTACTATACACGTTAGGATCTTGTAACCTCACATATGCATGCATCTCTGATGGTAGGTCAGCATCCAGTCAAAATTAGGGCATTTTTACCTATATTTTCTGCTCGAATGACTTTCATTGAAGTTGAGGTCCGCATCCGATCTCAGTCACTATACATGTTAGGATCATGTAACCTTGCATATGCATGCATCTCTGATGGAAGGTCAGCATCTAGGCAAAATTAGGGCACTTTGACCTATATGTTCTGCTTGATTGACTTACATCTAAATTTACTGAAGAGTTCAGATCTCAGTCACTGTACATGTAAGGATCATGAAAAAGAAAGGCAATGGGGTAAATGTCAAGGAGACAACATCCCATATCCAGGTTAAAACTTGCATATGCATGCATCTCTGACAACGTGCCATAACAAGGCGAACTTTGTAATCTTTGATTACCTATGTTTGCTTGATTGGCAGGCTGGATAAATCTTCCTGGGCCAATACAGGCACACTGCAATTTTTACCGCTTTGATATCTCCCCTTTGGTAATTTACTGGAAATAGGAGTCCAAACAGGATATTAAATTAAATACGCTAGTCAGAGTCAGTAAGGCGATTTTCATTGAGGCGGATCAGAAGTCGTAGTTAATAAGCATCTGTATCATTCAGATTATTACGAGGTCATTGACATTGACGCTTATGAAGCGTATAAATTTCTTCTTATTTTGTCCCTATGGAGGGATAAGCGAATAAAAACTACAACACCAACATCTGAGAATCAAAATGAAACGGACAATTTAGAAAACTCAAGACGTAGATCAATCGGCGACATCCTCACTATGATCGGCCACTGGAAAATTTGAGCATGGTTCCTAATATTCAAAGACTGTCTTCAATTTTTGATAGAAATAAACAGCATACGACATGCTTACTTTGTGTTAAAACTAATAAAAAGAACTCCTTTATGTCCTGTTGCTGTAATGGGTATTCTTTAACTGCTATGTCATGGTCAACGACTAAGTGTCCTTCGTTTTTTTTTCATTGGCTCTCAAGTACAAGTTTTGGCCCCCTATGATGAGTAACCTGGGCTGACATGACCCCCTTAATCCAAATTCTAGATTAAACATTGCACTACATTCTGTTTATTTTCGAGGATAACATCATTGTGTCCATTCTTGTATTGTGTCCAAACCCTGTATTATTTCCACACACACACTTATTTGCACTTGCCATATGGATTCAGGGTTCAGTGAGTGGGAGTATCACTGGTTGCCATTCGGCAACAGCTTTTGTTTGTAATGCTCATTATTTGGTTTCTGTGAAATATTAAAAAGCATACTGTCTTCAAACGTAATTATAGAATCATGAACATGTTGAATATTTTTTAGGATGCAAGAAAGATACCAATAGATGACACAGTTATGGAGAGTTTAAGTTCATCATTCTCTTTCACAGTGAGTTATCAACATTAATTAACATGATAACAATTTAGTTTATTAAATGATCAATGATATTTATAGCTCCTGTGACTCTATAAAGTGTCAAAGTGAGCTATAACCATCATTCCATCGGCTGTTAGCTTTTCACATTTTCATCTTTGCTAATGTAAGCATACTTTCTCACCGATGTGCAGAATTTCCGAATACATTGTATATAAACAACTTAGTGTATTTCTACTGTCACAGTGATTGGTGAATAAGATGTTGTGGATATTTTACCTCAGTGCATTTAATCCAAAAGAAAGGAAAACACTGCAGGAATTAAGCCCCCTGTTGTACTGAAACCACAGAAACAAATTAAACCAAACTTTACAGAAATGATGTATGTAATGTCATTTATATGGATTGCTCATTATGTTCCAATACGACAAAAAACATGGCCTCAGCTTGGAACTTTGTCTAACATGAGACCTTATGAAAAAAAAAAACATTTACATTATCTGTTATGAAACTATTGAAGCAAATTCAACTTAACCATACAGCAGTGATTTAGGGACAGGGTTGCCACACATCCTGGAAAACTGGAAAAACCCTTGAATATCATTTTGGTATTCAAGGGCCTGGAAAAGACTTTGAATTTTAAGATATTTGGAAATATCCTTGAAAAACTCTGGAATTTGAAAAGAGTTAATATTGATAGGCAGTATATAAGCAAAGTCTGCAAAATTATTATCGCAACCTAGAATTTTGTCGACTATTTTGGCCCTTGAAAATAACTAGAATATCCTTGAAAAGTCATTGAAATATCCTTGAATTTGAGACATCAAAATAGTGTCAACCCTGAAGGGAAGATCCTTTACAAAGATTGCTTATTTTGTTCCAATTTAACAAAAAGGATGGCAACCATTACAGAGCATAATTACGTAAGCCCTTAATGTAATTCAGAGATTGATCATCTCTGGACCCTCTGAAGCAAATTCATCCATTCTTTTTAGGAATGACATATGAAATGTTCTTTGCAAAAAAAGGATCATTTTGTTCCACTAATATGAATAAGCCAAAAATACATGGGTACTAGCACGGACCAAAGTCTAATAATGGACCCTATGGAAAAACTTAATTTTCATCTTTTTCTCATTAGCTCACCTGACCCAAAGGGTCAGTGTGAGCTATTCTCATCACTTGGCATCCGTC
>MJUU01023329.1:107350-127206 GCA_002080025.1 Modiolus philippinarum
GGGATTTTCGCTTTTGACCAATGAAATTGTGCGGTTATTTTTGTAACACGTAAACAACGCGTCAGAGGAAGGAATTTCCTATACAGAACTGTTTTCATTGGCTCTCTACGATACTCCATTCGGAAATAAATGTATGTGGAAATTACACATTGTTTGTGTACAAAGTCGAAGATGGAGTTGTTGACGCTGACTTGTGATGGGAGCTATTTGAGGCTAAAAATCACGATTTTTTAGGGGAATAGGTTGCAAACGTTGATTGTGGGCATTAATATTTAAGATTTGACGAGGATGACACCGAAAATAATGAATAAATCGCGCAGTTCGTGGGTTCTTGGATCTGGGAAAAATCGAGAAACATGTGCGCTCCCGGTTGACAAAGAAATCGTTGACAATTTATAATTATGGATAATCAGGACACGATTGATGATTTTATTGATTATCTTTTGCATGGGTTTGCATTTTGGGGATAAATCAAATAAGACGAACAGGTACGTGGCAGATTTCTTGAACCTAGGACTGTCAAAATTTGACCCCCCTTTTTCCCAAAATGGGAAAATATTACTTGGAACAACATTTTCACGACATAATTGCATGGGAATAAAAGAAATAGATGATATAAACCCATCTTGCTTTTAACTTCATTTTATTTTTAATAATGAACATAATAATTAATTATAAAACAACAAAACATTGTTTGTATCCTTTTATTTGACATATTTCAAGAAATACTCAACATAAAATTATATTTTTTTCAACATGGAAAAGCCTGTTCAATTCTGAAAAATAAATACATAAAATGTTATTACAAAAAAACAACAGATCATTGATTAAATTGACAAAATAAAACAAGCTGGCACAGAGAGATGCAGAGCTTAATTGACATCACGGCAGCAGCAGTAGTGAATAATCTAAATATAGCCGGCAGTACTAGGGTTAAAAATTGTTCGTTGACTGCCATTTTCAAAATGGCCGCAAAAAAAGGTGGGAAAATTCAACATTGTCTGATTTCAATGAAATTTGGTTTCCAAGTGGATATTGATATCACTACTGCAAAACTGGTGTTGAAAATTGTTTGTTGACTGCCAATTTCATAATGGCTGCCAAAAAGGCGGGAAAATTCAGCATTGTCCGATTTCAATGAAATTTGGTTTCCAAAAAGGTATTGATGTAACAACTTCAAAATTTGTTAAAAATTGTTCTTTAAATGGCCGCCAAAAAAGGCGGGAAAATTCAACATTGCCTAATCTCAATGAAATTTGGTTTCCAAGTGGCTATTGATGTCGCTACTGCAAAGCCGGTGTTGAAAATTGTTTGTTGACTGCCATTTTCATAGTGGCTGCCAAAAAGGCGGGAATATTCAGCATTGTCTGATTTCAATGAAATTTGGTTTCCAAAAAGGTATTGACGTAGCAATGATGTTAAAAATTGTTCTTTTACCACCATTTTCAAAATGGCTGCCAAAAATGCGGGAAAATTCAACATTGTCCGATTTCAATGAAATTTGGTTTCCAAATAGATATTGATGTCGTAACTTATATAGTGTTAAAAACTGTTGTTGACTGCCATTTACCAAATGATGTCTCGACTTCAAAACTGGTGTCGAAATTAGTCCTTAGCAAGACAATTTTTGTCAAAAAAGCCCAACAAAGAAGTACAGTAAAACGTGATCAGACTTAAAATAGAGTCCAAGTTAATGGTGGTGTTTGCTCTACCAAAGTTTGAGAGACTGAAGTTCAACTGTATAATTTACAATGTTAACTTGATTGTGGCAGCTGAAAGCCAGGTGAGCGATATAGGCTCCAGGGAGCCTCTGGTTAAATTGCAGCTTGAAGAAAAGTTAACATACATTCCATTTTCTGCATTTATCTCCATTGGATTTTGTTTAAATTTTGCAGAATCTTTAGCCATCAATTGAACTAGATCATATGGCGCTACCATTTTTAATTCGTCCAACTTTGTAGCAGGTACACTTTAATTTTTATTATACGCCCGTCTAATGACAGAATTTTTATGGTATACTGATTGTCCGTCCATTTGATGTCAGGACCTTGACAACTATTTGGCAAATTCACTTCAAACTTTGTAAAGGTATTGGATATGATGGCCTTAATTAAAATCTGTATACTTTTTCGTAAAATTTCGATTTTTCTTGCAAGAGCTACGGTATTTTGTTTGTCAATTTTAAGGCAATTTTTTACATGTTGTGCTCTAACTTGACAACCCTGTGATCAATTCACTTCAAACTTTGTAGAGATATTTGGTATGATGGCCTCATGATCTTTATAGTTTTATGTGAAATTTAAAGAGTTAAGGGACTTTATTTTTCAGTTTGGTGGCAATGTTTTACAGGTTGCTCTTTAAGTGAAATACTTTGATCAGCTCACTTCAAACTTTGCAGATTAATTTAATTATCATGCTTAAGTAGGTGCTTTCTAAATTGAGAACCCCTTTCAATAATCACTTTAAGTTTTGAAAGGTTACGACAGGCTTATCATGCGACTTGGGGCAGCTGTTTATATAGGGGCCCGCCACATAGTGGCGGATGCCCTATAGGAATCACTCTGTCCGTCCATCCATCCGTAACAAAGTCGTGTCCAAGCTATAACTTTTTTGTCTTTTGAGGTAGGCTTTTGAAATTTTTTATGTAGGTAGATAACTTCAAGACAATGTGTCATGTCCCACTATTGATGACCTTTGACCTTGAACTTTGTCGACAAGGTCAGATTATTGGTTTTATAAGGAAAAAGTTGTGTCCGGGCTATACATTTTTTGTCTTTTGAGGTAGGCTTTTGATATTTTGCATGTAGGTAGATCACTTCAAGACGATGTGTCATGTACCAAGATTGATGACCTTTGACCTTGAACTTTGTCGTCAAGGTCAGATTATTGGTTTTATAAGGAAAAGTTGTGTCTGAGCTATTACTTTTTTGTCTTTTGAGGTAAGCTTTTGATATTTTGCATGTAGGTAGATCACTTCAAGGCTATATGTCATAAATTATGATTTTTGACATTTGACCTTCTACATTCTGTTTATTTCTTAGTGATTATATTGTTGTGTCCATACTTGTTTTGTGTCCACACTCGTACTGTGTCCACACTTGTACTTTGTTCACGCACACGTAAATTTGCACTTGTTTCAGTGGGGTCCATAGAGATGGCAGCCATCTCTCCGATGTCTACTTAAATATTTTAATTTCCTTGTGTATAGAATACTTTTTGAACTCAAACTACACGGAAAGTAAGTCGATTCCATATTTTGTAATCTTGTTATTATGAAGACTGTAGGTTTGGTGTATTTGAAGGTGTAACATGGAAAAAATCTGGAATTACAGCCCATAAACTTTAAAGTTACAAACAAGAAAACTGTGAGCAAAACTTTTAGTTTTATTTTTTGATACATGGTGCACAATGGCAATATGTACTAAACATTCTGTGAAAGTTTCAATGAATTTCATCAAGTGGTCTAGGAGGAGTTAGAGCCACAAAGTAACTACACTGAGGTGGACAGAGGAACCAACCAATGAACAGACAGACAGAGGGACACCATGATCACTATATATGGCTGGCTAAAACCAGGGGTATAATAATTTTGAGAAGGTAAATCATTCTTAACAACTATAAATAACAAAATACCAAAATGACTGTAAATTTATTTCTGCATATGCACATTTCGACAACTTATGCCTCTTCAGTGCAGATAAAGATAAATATAGAATTGTGTGAGCCTGAAGTAAATAGATCTAGCATATACATTTATATAGTCAATGTATAAAGGATTCTGTTAGATGTGGTTTTGGTTATTTCAGCTCCTCTCAAAGAGAACCTGTTTTGTCATCTGCTAATACTCAGGGAGGTAAAATAAAGAGTAAAAAGTTTTCCCAGCATGCACCTTCGAGAAGGGAGGAAGAAGAAGATCATGTAAGTTATATGTAGTGACTCTGAAGGAGAATGAGTCATACTGTTTAACCTCCTGTGGTGCGTCCATCTGTTTCACATTTTCATCTTTGTATTTAGCTCGCCTGACCCGAAGGGTCAGTGTGAGCTATTGCCATCACTTGCATCCGTCATCTGTTAACTTTTCACATTTTCATCTTTTCCTCTGAAACAACTGAAGCAAATTCAACCAAACTTTACAGGAATGATGTACTATAGGTCCTTTACAAAGATTGCTTATTTCATTCTGATCCGCCGCCAGCGCGGAACTTAGAATTAACATTGGACCCTATGGGAAAAATCATTTTCATCTTTTCCTCTGAAACCAATGAAGCAAATTCAACCAAACTTTGCAGGAATGATGTACTAAAGGTCCTTGACAAAGATTGCGTATTGGGTTCCGATTCGATTAAAGACATGGCTGCCAGCACAGAACATAGTTTAACATTGGATCCTATCAGAAAATCACATTTTCATCTTTTCCTGTAAAATCACCGAAGTAAATTCAACCAAACTTTACAGGAATGATGTACTAAAGGTCCTTGACAAATATTGATCATTTCCTTTCGATCTGATAAAAAACATGGCCACAAGCGCGGAACTTAGGTTTAACATTGGACCCTATGGGAAAATCACATTTTCATCTTTTCCTCTGAAACCACTGAAGCAAATTCAACCAAATTTTACAGGAATGATATACATGTTCTAAAGGTCCTTTACAGAGATTGATCATTTCATTCCGATCCGATAAAAACATTGCTGTCTGCGCGGAACTTAGGTTTAACATTGGACCTTTAGGGAAAAATCACATTTTCATCTTTTCCTCTGAAACCACTGATGCAAATTCATCCAAACTTAATAGGAATGATGTATTGAAAGTCCTTAACAAAGATTGCACATTTCGTTACGATCTGATAGAAAACATGGCCTCCAGCACGGAGCATAGTTTAAGATTGGACTCTATGGGAAAATTACATTTTTATCTTCTCTGGAAGCACTGAAGCAAATTCAACCAAACTTTAAAGGAATGATGTACTAGAGGTCCTTTACAAAGATTGCTCATTTCGTTTTGATCCGGCTAAAAACATGGCCTCCACTGCCATGACTGCAGAACATAGTTGCATCGTAGCCCGGTTTGAAAAAGCCATCCTTTTCATCATCTTCTCTGAAACTACTCAAGCAAATTTAACTAATGTATAGAAGGTCCTTTGCAAAATTACTCATTTCAATAGGATCAGACAAAAACACAAGTGGGAAAGGAGAACATAGCTAAATATTGGACCCCATTGGTAATAAACATATTTTTGGTTATGCATGGCATAGAAGCATTTTGTCAGGTGAGCGTACAGGCTCAGTCTGTATGCCTCTAGTTTTTGCATCACAGCCAATGGATACATGTACATGTATATAATTGTCAAATCCATTTGGCCATCTATGCATTAACCTGCCAGACTTTCAGCTGCTGTATCATTTCTTATGTTTCACTAAGAATTCTGATTCTTACATGAAAAAAATTCTAAAAAGATGCAGTATTTATTTGATAATATGTATTTTCCCCATGGTATTCACCAGTCCAATAGTCAGACTTGTCTGACACAAAAATTTACCTTACATTTTATAGAAATTTACTGTCTTTATCAGAATTCTAACCCCTTGAAAATACTATGGCTTCATTCTGTGTATGGCACGCGGTAGATGTCCTTAGTACTGGATTTGGCTTCCTATTTTGGTATTTTTGGTAATGAGTACTTCTTTTCTGATTATTTTTGGATGGCTTTCCATATTATTAGATTCTAATGCTGCTGATGAGAGGTTACTCCTCAGGGCTTTTTCTGGCTATCGTAGGGGCCGATTATCGGCCCCATTCCCAATGGTGAAAAAGTTTATTTTCCCAATTTCAGTGTAAATTTTCCCAATCAGAGGCCGGTTTTATAAATCGTTATGCTGGTACAGTTTGCAGTGTTTTTGAGATACTAGTATGTGACCTTGATTTTATGCTCTTTGTCTGGTCCTTTTCATCAAGTGTTTCTCTTGAGTCAGACCAATAAGATACAGTATGTAAGATGGAACACTCCCTGTTCCGGGATATTATTTCAGTGTCCTGTTGGCATTTTCTCTGTTGAAAATGACTTTAAATCAGTGGTTTATTGTAGAAATCCAGGAGAACTTTTAAAATATCAACATGGAATTCAGTTCGTACACCCATAAAAGTGAAATGGACTTGTCTTGCATGTTTCCATTTTTCTGGATTGAGGTGCTCCCGAATCAGGTTTTACAGTAGAAAGTAAACGGGGAGTGAATAAAGTATGTCAAGGAATATTGACAGCAGATGCCAACGGGTGCAGAAAACTTTATTTTTGATTAAACAAAACATATGATACCATCGGGTAGTACTAATAATAAAGTTATTGGCAGTAAGACTGAACCTTTACTCCTTCACCCTTTAGCACTGAACAAACAGAGTCTTAGATAAGATAACGTAACCCTCAGAGAACGTAGACTCGTAGTGGACTGAAGGTTACATTATCGTATCTAACATAGTCTTAAAGTGAAAAGGCAATCGTTGCTGATGTTTCTACGGAGCTAAAAGATGTGCTACAAATAGTACCAGTACCAACTTCTACTGTGGAAAGGGGGGTTTTCAGTTATGAATTTTATATGAACACCCCAAAGGAGTTATCTTCACAGGCACTTGTTTCATTAAAATCCATACCCCCTCTCTACGTAATCCACTTCATGAAACAAGTGCCTATGATCATCTGCTTCAAGTCTCCTTTGACAATGTTTAGAGGCTGTGCACTGAAGGAAACCATGACCTAACCAATGAAGAAAATGAAATTTTGGAACAATTTTAGAGACAACAAAGAGTGGAAAAAATAGAATCATGCAAAATATGAAGCAGTTTTTTCTTTTCCCTTCCAGAAGCATATAAATTTACTGAAAATATGTTATTTTCTCAAAATGCGAAAAAATGTCTATAAATCTTCCCAATTTCAGAAGAGGTGGCTTTTCCCAAATTCGGCAGAAAAAGCCCTGTTCCTTGGAACATGTGTACAGCATAACAAAATTTTGCTGTTTATTATGCAACTTTGGTATTTTTGTATTCCTGAAAAAAAAAAAAATTTGATTTCAGCCAGAACAATTGATCAAAAATGGCAAAGCTGTATAAGTACAGATTATCTTGAATCTAAATTTACTTAAGTTGTAACAGGAATGTCTGAAAATAATTGTATTTTAGTCAATCAGATTTACCCACCACAAGACAGAAATTGAAATAAAGAGGAAATTCTGAGTAATACATGTATAGTTGTATTAGGGGGGGGGATTTCTATGGCATACTTTGATATATGGTTCCTAAGATGACCATATTTGACACTTGATTTCTCTCCAGACAGAAAATTGCCTTCCAACGCTGGTACCTTCGTTTTACTGGAAAAGCCCTTACCAACTGCATTTTTCTGCAACTGCAAAAATTTTGTTGTCATATTATTTATATAATAATGTTGTGTTTTACAATAATTATAACAGAACTTTTTTACAGGAGGTATAATAATGAATTTTGAGCTGCGAGTCCAATAGTTTCACATTACCATGCCTAAAGTCATTTTGTGTCAATATTTGTCCAAATGTACAACTGTTTATTGTACTGTGATTGTATTGTAGCCCATAAGGTAAATAAATAAATGAACTTGACATGTAATCCACCATTGCCACATGACTGCAACTATGATTATTTTAGCTAAATATATTAATATTAATTGAAATATTGAATCAAAATATTCATTTAAAAGTAAAACATGTAAAATATATTTTTGATTTTTTCATTGATGTGACATATTTTAGTTTGTTTTTATAATTAATTTTGTAGCCTTTTGAGATTCCTAACTTACGAACAGATTTTACACTGCCAGTGAAGGACATGCCTGCATTTAATTTCAACATGTCAAAGTCATCACCACAGATTTCAGCCAAACCTGCATCATGTTCTAGTCAGCAATACACATTCTCATCCCCATTACAGAAAATGCCTGTCACTCCAACAGACACACCAACAGGTCCTCCTAAAGTGGTAAGACAGTATCATTGATAATAAAATCTAGTTAATAAGGCCATCCATAAAATATTCTTTGTCTTCTGTTGCCCTCTTGTAGGATTTGATATGAGTTTGGAAGGCTATAATAAAGGTATGAAAAAGTTATTGACATTCTTTCTTGATGCCATGTTTAACCAAGGAAGGCACTCAGAAATCGAGGTAACAACCTACAGATGCAGGTTTTAGGCATAATAATAATGTTGGCCTAAAATTAGTGTTTTTCTATTTGTTAAGTTCATGACCTTCAATATCCATTGAAAATGGTGAGATTACTCTTTTTTACATGTAGGAGATAGTTAAGATCTCCCAACTAGTCAATATTGTCAAAATCCTCATCAGAATTTGAGAAATGGGGAAAACAATACAGTTCTGACAATACTTTCAATTGTAAGTCAAGTTCAAAACTGACCTTAATTACTACCCAGTATAATGTCACAAATGGTTCAAACACATTTAACAGTCATACTAGGTTTTACAATGAAATGAAAACATTGCACAACTGCAACTACCTTTAAGTTACATAATAACTATAGGTATTATATAATGTGCAGAAATAATGACCAGAATACCCGAGATGATGACAAAATTAATATCCTGTCGTCTTATCTAATGTTCTGGTACATTACCAATTGAAAAACAAGAGTAGCGACAGTTGGAAACAATAATGATCACTGCACTTCCTGGTTGAAACAAAAACAAAAAACAAAAAAACAAAAACAAAAAAAAAAACAGAAAAAAACAGACCCTGGGCATAATACGGAACTTTCAAGATAGGAACTCTCGTGTAATTGAAGGCGGAAACGATTGCCTCGGATACCAGTTAGAAGGAATACTGGATCTCTAAACCTATTGAAATAAATATATTCCACATAAAAAAAACATACTAGTTATGAAATTGAAGTGCATTTATAATTTTTCCTATATGACAATTTCTTAACAAAATTTTAATGGACGAAAAAAATTAACCTGAAGTGCCAGAAATTGATAATCACCCTTAGCTCAACAGTGTTTATTACTTAGTGATTCCCTCTTAATGTATTGATGTATTGATTTTTTTACATATAAAAATAGATCTCTTATCGGAGTGAACACGATTAAAAACTCCCGTATTCTCTCAACATTTTTGAAATCAAATTATTGATACCACATTTAGCAAATTCAAGGCTGTTTGGTTGTTATGAGAATTTCAGGAATTCAGGAAATATACCAAACTTTGAATAAAAAATTAGGAAATCCAATTGGTGAAAATGTTTGTTCTACTTGAAACAAATTCTTAAACTATGGTGTCAATTTAGTTTTCCAAAAATGAAGTGGTTTTTGAAACTTTCAGGAAACAGACCAGAACTGGATTAAAATATTTTTGAAATCTATTTATTGATATGTCTGTTCAATCAAAACAAATTTTAAAAGTATGTTTGCTTATTGGAGTTTAAAAAAAAATAAAAGTGATCTTTGACAGTTAAAAAAATAAAAGTGATCTTTGACAGTTTCAGGACATGAACCAAATTTTGAATCTAAGTATTTTTGAAATCCAATTTGTGTAAATGTTAATCCTTATCGATACATTTTCTAAAAGTGTTGTTGCTAGGTAGAATTCTGAAAATAAGTCTTCAATCAGAATCATGTTTTGGAATATCAGCTATTTCAGATGTTTTTTCTCAGTACACTTGCCAAAATATAAGAATATATGATAAAATTTCAATAAAAATTTCAGGAAATTTACCAACTGTAATCAAAATTCTGAAAGCTACAGACTATGTAACAATTCTGCAACAAAGTCAATAATATACCAAACTTTGAATAAAATATTTTGGAAGTCTGTTTGTTCAAGTTGAAACAAATTCTTAAACTATGGTGTCAATGTAGAATTCCAGAAATGAAGTGGTCTTGCGAGACTTTCAGGAAACATACCACATTTATCAAATCTTTGTCAAAATCAACCTTGAAGGTATCCACTCCCTAAGGTCATACTTTCATGTAAGTCTACAGTTTTGGTTCACCCTTTGTTGTTTCACTCAAATAATTTTTTAAGCAATGTTTTTTTGTTGTTTTTTTTAAGGAATTCAAGTTTAGTTCACCAATTCAAGATGATGAATCTTCCAACCCAAAGTCGAAAAGTGTCAAGTTTTTTATTGGTGATGAACAAAAGGAATCGAGCTTTAAGTCTAAAGCCCCAGTTATATCATCACAAAGACTTGTAGAATCATCCACTTCACAGGGTTAGTATTTAATTATGTTTTAATATCATTCTCAAGTCAACATTTGGCATAATGTCACCAATAAGGAAAAAACTGTAAACCCCATTGAGTCAGTTTTGATGCACACATATTACAGTGGAACTTCGATGGCTCGAACATCCAAGGGACCGTTGAAAACAGTTCCAGCCAACGGGGTGTTCGAGATATCGAGGTAGAACTGTGTTTAAACTTGAACAAAGGGACCACAAAAAGGGTTTGAGGCATCCATTGTGTTCAAGTTATTGCAGTTCGACCTGTCAAAGTTCTACTGTAAATAGTTTTTTTCTATCACTTTTCCTCAGTTTTGGAGATTTTTTTTCCCATGCTAGAACCTAAACTACCGAAGAATAAATATAGGAACTTGATGTGCAGAGATATGTTGACTCTTTACAAAGGCCAAAACAAAACGGGCCTCTGAATGTCATACTGTGCTCTAGGTCAATAACTAGAACAAATGGTCAAAAATGTTGTTTTTTATACCCTGCCACATGTAGTGGCGAGGTATTATGTGATTCCCTCAGTCATGTGTCCGTCTGTTCGTCTGTGTGTCTGTCCATCCATCCGTCCGTCCCCCGAAGGTTTCCGACTGATAACTTGTGAACAAAATAACACAAGGTCTTCGAACTTGGTATGTAAGTTGTTTACCACAAAACTCGGATCAAGTTCGATTTTGGGTTCAGAGGTCCAAGGGGTTCTTGAGTTATGTTCCTTCAAACTTAGAAATTTTGCGAATTTTAGGGTTTCCGACTGATAACTTGTGAATGAAATAACACAAGGTCTTCAAACTTGGTATGCAAGTTGTTTACAACAAAATTCAGGTCAAGTTTTATTATGGGTTCAGAGGTCCAAGGGGTTCTGGAGTTATGTGCCTTGAAACTAAGAAATTTTGTGTTTGTGGAAACGTGGCAGGGTATCATGTACTGCACCATTATAATTTTTTGCAACGGAGTACAAATTTTAAGCTCATCTCACGAAGTGAGAGGGAGCTTACGTGATACCCCTAGCGTCCGCATCCGGTTAGGAAGAATGGTTAAAGTCCATTCCTGCTTACTGACAAGTCCCAAATCAACCATATTGTTATGTATGATGCATTTTGGGATGAGAACAACAATGCATGCTTCTGATGCTGTCTGTGACCTACATTTTACACATGAGCGACTTGGTTAGGTAGAATGGTTTAAGTCCATTACTGCTTACTGACAAGTCCCACATCAACAATAATTGTATGTATGATACATTTTGGGATAACAACAATAGAAAAAAGAAGGGAAATGGGGGAATGTGGTGAAGAGAAAACGACCCAAAGGGGAGTTACAACAACTCAAAGCTTACTGACATGGCCAACATTAACAATATTGGTATGTATGATGCATTTTGGGATAACCACCACAAATGCATGCTTCGGATGCTGCCTGTGACCTACATTTTATGCATGAGTGACTTGGTAAGGTAGAATGGTTAAAGTCCATTCCTGCTTAGTGACATGTCCCACATCAACCATATTGGTATGTATGATGTATTTGGGTTTAAAGTCCATTCCTGTTTACTGACATGTGCAACATGTGACAATGCTGTGCAACGAGGAGAGCTGAGCAGGCTGTGGCTGCTTTTTATTTTTTGACCACCCTTTAGGAAAATGTGGAAAATTGCTTATTCTTGAAAATTGTTTCATACTTGAAGTTGATATTCTACCAAATGTTAAATATCTGTACCAATCAGAAATCCTAGCTGGCTGCCTCAGGGGAACATAGTTTAACATAGGACTCTTTGAGGGCAAATTTTGATATTAACTAGGCATTGTAACATATAGTAAAGGATGTTCCAGAATTGATTATATGGGGGATCGGAAGGCGCTTTAAGGTAGTTCGACACTAATACACGGAACATTCGATTGGCGCATTTGCGAAACACAAGTATGACGCGGAATTGACTTGATTTTCTAGCCGGAATATTCCTTATTTGGCCTTTCGTTGTGACATCATAATAGATTGACATGCATTTGCCCTCGAATTAGCTCCCTTTTCCCGTAAATATTGTCTATTTCGTAAATTATATAAAATATCACTTTAATCAAATGGTGACATATAGATTTTTTAAGCTCAACATACAGCTGAAGTATATACCTTTGTAAAAAAATAAAAACTATCTGATACATGTATTTATTTCATAGGAAAGCTATACAATAAGCATGTTCTCACATTTCCCTATATATGCTTTGTAAATATCGCTGAAAAATACTGAATTTGGCCTGATTTTCAAAGCCTGATAACAGGAAAAGATGATCGGTGACATATCATTTTTATTTTATTTTTTGAACAAAATGGACTAAGAAGTACAAAATATCTTAAAAGAAAAAAATTTTGTCTGATATTTTTATTAGGCTCGAACTACCTTAATTAAATTTGATGGTTGGTGGTTATCTCAGCCCCTTTCTGTATAAAGTAAATGGAAAAAATTAATTGAAATTTTATGCATGTTGGGCCGAAATAAAAAAGCCTACCGACCTCCTATACAATTATAAAATCTGGAATAGCCCTAATCTACTAGATGAATGATTTTACTCCTAATCATGATACTATTATGGCAGTGGCCTCAGATTTACCATGTTTGAAAATCTAAAAATATTGTTTTCACTTTATCTGCTTGTCTGTCCCTCTTTCCATCAACAATTTTTTTCTGTCAAAGATTTCATGGTTTGTATCGTTGGAAATTATTTGAATTTTTGTCTGAAGCTTGGAAATGATGACTTGTATTTTGTAAGTGATTTTCATATTTGTCAGGCATTTACTTCCTGTTCGTTATACAATAAACCAATTGTTCCTCAAAGATTTCTTAGCTTATACTTGAGGAAATGATTTGTTAAGTCTGAAGCTTGGGAGTGACGAGTTGTAATGTCTAAGAGATTTTCATATTTTCCCTATGACTACTCCTTGTATGTCTAAATGTTAGAATTATGTATATTCAAACTTTATTACGTCAATAATTCTATAATTCTATAATTTTGTAAGGAGAAGACCTAGTAAGTTTTGTAAACTTGTGTCTTATCCTATTGTCTGTTTTGCTTGACAATAAAATATGTTTAAAGTTAAAATCCACTTATTTACATGTACATATGTATAAATAACATTATGTCAAATTTGTATTTGTGTATATGGTGGATTTTAATCTTTTAGGGGAAATAAATCTTGAATTAAATAATTGTTGACATCCAGTCAGATCTTACAAACTGCAGAGGTGAACCTTTTCAAAGTACTTAAATTAGAAATCGGTAATGGGATCAACTTAAATTATCATATGTAACATTTTGTTGAATTCTTCATTGACATTTTTAGCTCCCCTGGCTATATGCCAGGGTGAGCTATTGCCATCACTTGGCCTCTGTCGTCTGTCCGTCGTTAGCTCACTTTCAAAAATCTTCTCCTCTGAAACCACTTGGCAAATTGGAACCAAATTTAGCCACAATAGTCCTTTGGTGGTCCCCTTTAAAAGTTGTGTCCTTCAGGTCCATACCTTATCCAAGATGGCGGCCAGCGGGGAACATAGTTTTGACATTGGACCCTGTGGAAAATACATTCAAAGATCTTCTCAGAAACTACCAGTCAAATTATGATAAAACTTCGTCACAATTGTCCTTAGATGGTCCCTTCCAAAAAAGGTATACTGCATGTCAGTACCTCATCCAAGATGGCCACCAGCGGGATTTGACCCTTTGAAAAACACATTCAAACTTTTAGTCCAATTAGAACCAGACTTAGTCACCATGGGCCTTAAGTTGGTTCCTTTAAAAAAAGGTATCCTGCCCTGCAGATCAGTTCCACATTTAAGATAGGAACATATTTTACGAAAGGATATGGAGTAAATGAACATGAGACCATAACACATATGTTAACTCCAACTGTAATAATTTTAATGAGCTGTATGGCCATTTTGGAAATTTATTCCTCATCACAGTTTACTATTTCATTAAAAGAATTAGGTCTCTAGAACCGCTAATCCAATTAGAACTAAACTTGATCTCAAAAGTTATGGTGTGGCCCCATTCAAAATTTGTGTCTCACATGTCTGTATCCTATCCAAGGTGGCCTCAAGAAAAACATAGTTTAACATTGGACCCTATGGGAAATGCCATTCATTTCTTTATTTCAGGGATGGTTCAGGTGAGTGATACAGGCTCTTGAGAGCCTCTTGTAATTTATTGATTGCTTCTGCAATGATTTTTTGGACTTGGACAAATAATTCAAAGGGTAGACATGGTAGATATTTTGAAATTATGAAATAAAGAAACACTTCCTCATGAGAAGTTGTTTTCAAAGTGTTTTTCATACATACTCTAATGCTTTATGATTTATTGCAAAATGTCAAAGAGGCAAAGTAGGGTGAATTTTTTTCCTTTTTGTTTTGTTTTTTTTTTTTTTTGGGGGGGGGGGTTATTTTGACAGTATTTTCATCGGAATTCTCGAAGTTATTTCTTGAGGATTATATTATTGTGTCCACATTTGTTTTGTGTCCTTTGCACTTACCATGTTCATTCAGGGTTCAGTGAACGAGGGGGGTATATCTGGCTACCATTCTGTGACAGTTCTTGTTTTTATTAAAATGTAGGGGATTTTGGTCTTATTCAAGGATGTATATTTAGAAGGATAAGCATCTCGTGATAATCTGTAAATACATGTATATCGAGAGGCGTGAGATTTTGTCACTTTGGGACCCTCTCTTTGCAGTCTTATAACAACGGAAATATAATGATAGTCACAAAAATTGTTCTACGAGTACAGTAGATGTTAAACTTCAGGAAAATATAAAATTTATGAAATTCTGTGTATTACTTTTTAAGCCTTTAGTTCAAAATTGTGGTGCATTTTTACAGATGAAAACGGGAAGTTGAAAAAAAAATCAACGAAAATGTTGTGATTACAAATTTCAATCATATCTATTGAAGAAACTACTTGCTGTAATGTAACGAAATTTACTCTATGGATGTAAAAATCATTCAGCTTTCAGAAAAATATAATTTTATTAATATCCATAAACAAATTTTTAAGTAGATAGCTCGAAACTGAATGCATGCCAAACGCTTCGCTATAAATTTAAATTGCAACATTGATTGTGCACGAGTTTTCTATCCTTCTAAATATATGTCCTTGGTCTTATTGTAATATTTGGTTCAAGTTGAACGTTTTGTTTTATTTCTAGATTTTTTTCCTTGAAATAAGTTCTCTCTTTACCAGCACCAGTCATGCCAGTAGTAAACATGTATGTAGTATTGCAATACTTTCAGAATGCTTTATTAATAATATGTTCAGGAAGAAAAAAATTTATGATACAGGTTTTGTAAAACCCGTTCCACAGTCAAGTTCAAGCAGCAGTCCTGCTGAGGGTGGAGGTGTGAAAGTTGCCACTGAATTAAAAGCAGGGAGTGTTATGGACATATTAGGAAAGAGTGACAAATCATCAGATAGCAAGAAATCATCAGATGGTAAGATTTACAATGTTGTATATTGAATGAAATCTTAATATTTAATAAAACAATAAATAAAGAAATGTGAAATTTTCCCCAATCTCATTAAACTTTTTTTTTTATTTAATGACCCCCTTCCAACAGAATTAAGTTAAGAGAGATTTAAACTGATCAGCCCAATCAGTTTAAATCTCTCTTAACTTAATTCTGTTGGGAGGGGGTCATTAAATAAAAAAAAAAAGTTTAGTTTGATCTTATCTTTGAATACCCAGGTGTCAGACTAGACATGTTTCACTGTATTTGAGTTAGGAAATTTTTTTCTGGTTTTGGGATGGGAAATTGATTTATTAATTTTCTGTCATCGGTGGGTTCAGAATAAGTACATTCCTCTCCAGGTATAATTACGTGGAACAGCTATGAACTTGGATATGAGAAAATCTCTGTAAAATAAGAAAAGCTATTTCCCTCTAGAACAATGAAATTACACACATTCAATAAAGATTATCTGCAATTCTGGTTATGAAAACTCTCTTATACTCTAGCATTTAACATTATATCTCCATTTCCCATTAGCAAACAGAGCTTTTTATACGACCGCAAAAATTTTTGCGGTCATATATTGGTATGGTGCTGTCTGTAGACACTTTTGTTTTTGGTCAATAACTTTTGTTCCAGTAGATCAATCCTTAAGAAATTTTCACATAATGTTCTTGTACAAAAGGAGGGCTTGCAGTTGTTTTGGTCATTGTGACCCCACCCATTTTTAAAAAAGGGGCCAAATAGGGTTAAATTGGGTGTTTTCACATATTTGTCTGTAGAATCTTTATTATTAATCAGTTTTTGGTGGGGTTTCTTCCATTGTGCTCCTGAGGAAATTTCCAATCATTGGTATGTCAACAGATTTCAGGTAGCATGTACCGTTCCCGAGATAAAGGGGGCCCAAAAGGGGCGAATCCAAAAAATTTTTTTTAATTTTTTGTCCGATTTTGATGCAATTTTTTCCTATTGATTGCTTATGAAAAATTAACACAGCACTCTGCTATTAGATCTTTGGTAACTTGTTTGCTTACGTAGTTTAGTTTGTTGAAGCCCTTTGTTGTTGTTGTTTTTTTTTTGCCCCCACGACTAAAAGCGTGTGTGGGGGGGATATTGTTTTACTCTTTTTTACTCTTGTCTGTCTGTCTGTCTGTCCATATGAATAAACTCAACTTTTGATGTTTTTCAGACACACTTCAACCAAATCCCAATTAGTTCAAAGGAATATAACATACAACTGAAAGTGGTGCCATCAGAAAAGATGGCCATCCCCCCCCCCACTCACCTGTTTGACACAGAAAACAGTCATCATAGACCCTTGGGGTAATTTTTCTCCTCATTTTTTAAAATAATTGATAGTAGAATTTCCAAAAATGAGTTTTCTTTGAGACTTTCATGAAATTTACCAAATTTGGAATCAATTATTTTGAAAATATAATTGGTGAAAATGATTGTCGTAATAGAAAAAAATCCTAACAGTGTTGTTGCCAGGTAGAAATCCAAAATATAAGTGGTCTTTGAGACTTTCAGAAAATTTACCAAAATTGGAATCAAATATTTTTGAAATTCAGTTGGTGAAAAGTTAGTCCTAATTGAAACAAATTACTACATGTATGGTTGCTAGGTAGAAATCCAAAAAATAAGTGGTCTTTGAGACTTTCAGGATATTTTCCAAAATTGGAATCATATTTCAGAATTCTAAGTATTCAAAATTCTATTTTTTTCAAACTCTTGTAAAAAAAAATGAAAGTATATGCTAAAAGTTAAGAAATATGAGTCTTTAACATTTTCAGGAAATTTACCAGTCTTTAACATTTTCAGGAAATTTACCAAAGTTGCATCAAAACTAATTTATAAAATCCGAAAGCTTATTTCACATCTGCAGACTATATGCAATAATTCTATAACAAAATTAAATCCATAAATCCAAAAATGAGGAAGGAGTTCCACTGACAAGGTCCATCTAACGGACGGACGGACGGGACCAAAACAATATCCCCGCATTTTCTTCAGAAAAGCGCAGGGATAATAAGTAGATGTACACACACACATCTTTTGGAATATTCAAAATGGCTGCGGTTGCCATGGAAACTGAAAAAAGGTGGAAAATTTAAATTGCCTCAAATTGGATGAAACTTTACAGGAAGGTTGTCTAGCACCCAAAGCAATAATTTTTGGTCTCAAAATTTTCAAAATGGCTGCTGTTCCCGTGGAAACTGGAAAAAGGCAGGAGAATTCAAAGTGCCTCATATTAGATGAAACTTTATAGGGAGGTTGCATAGCATCCATAGAAATGATTTTGGTTCTCAAAATTTTCAAAATGGCTGCTTTTTCCATGGAAACTGGAAAAAGGTGGGAAAATTCAAAGTGTCTTAAAATGGATGAAACTTTACAGAAAGGTTGCCTGGCATCCATAGAAATGATTTTTTTGGCTCAAAATTTCACTTTTATATTTTGTGGAAGAAAGGGGGAGGTATGTCATCGTGTCCATATTTGTACTGTGTCAACACCTGTATTGTGTCCATGCACACTTAAATTTGCATTTGCCATATTGTTTCAGGGTTCACTTAATAGCGGGGGCATTATTGGTTGCCATTCAGAACAGCTCTATTTTTTTTTTTGAAGTTAAGATATTATATTTAGTCTGATTTGGTTTATAATGTTTATTTTATAAAAATACTTAAATTTCATGTCTTTCAGGGTACCGTACTGTTTATAGAAATGTGAATTTTTGAGAGGGAGGTTTTTTGGTGTCCCAGAAAACACCAGTCTTTATAGTTTGTGCTAAGATATCTACACATACAATGTATAATGGCATTGCAACATGTAACATTTGTGTTTTGCATCTTGTTTCATTAAAAGTGTCAGTTTTTGTCTCGCCTGCGACGAAAGTCGCTGAAAGCGAGACATAGGTATAGCGATCCGGCGACGGCAGCAGAGTTCGCAAAAAGTCTTTTAGGTCTGCCGGTCATGGGACTGGCAAGTTCAGTTTTTGAAAATGATCGTAGATCAGTTTTCCTTGTTATCATCTGTTTAGTTACAATGCACTAGCTTTATCAAATCGGATTCAGATTGGAGAGCAGTAAACAGGCTGTAACATAGTCCCAATGTTTCAACCTTGTTAACTTACTAATAACGGTCAATTGCAATTTAACAGCAATGAAAAAAGTTTATTTTCAAAAGTGTATTTTTGTAATTGATTTTAAAAATTTTGATAGAATATTATATACAGAAGAGATGATGCATTTATTTTGTCTCTTAAAAAGGTGTAATGATTGCTATATTTACTAATATACTGTGAGAACTGATGATTTATAGATAATAATTTCACCTTTGGGATATCAATGTCAGTTGTGCTAATTAAAAGCAAACCTTCATGCTAATCATAGATTATAGACTTTTTATACTTTTTCAACACTTTGATTCTGTCAGTCCTACAATAGTTTTGCCGGTCCCACTGCAAAATTTGGCTCGTCACCATGCAGGTGGCGGATACGGGAATGCCCAGTCTATAATGGGTAGTCAGGTTATAAAATGGAAAGGCTGACCACAAAACGAACTGTGTGGAGAAATACCAAGCTCCATGTAGTATAAAGACCTCTTGTATATAATTTTTCACTGACTTGGAGTCATATAGAAACCTAAATTTCCTGCCCCTACCCTTTTTTCCTTTTTTTTCCCAATGACAATCAGAAATAGTAGCCCTGGTTGTCCCTTCCACCTTTATTTCTTTCTTCTTTGACTTATGCTTTTTTGAATTTATTTAATTGTTCACTTCCTGATATAGCTGAAATATTGCTTCACAGGACGTTACACTATACTCTAGCTAATCAATCATCAAAATTTTGTGAATTTGTTAACCATGTTAACATGAAAATGTGTCTTTTTGATATTTCTAAGAAATGTTGGCAGGGGACTTTTGGGTTCTTGTTTTGCCACTTAATTTAGGTAGCACTTTCACTGACACAAGTTTCTCTTTATGGGTAGCCAACTAGGGAGGATCTGGTTAGTTCCGTGGCGCGAGTATCCTTGACACTTAAATAGGCAATTAGAACTTAGTCTTAATTTGTTGTCAACAGTTAAATTAGTTTTTATTTTT
>MJUU01023329.1:170887-181206 GCA_002080025.1 Modiolus philippinarum
TTATTCACTCCATATTCATTTTATTGTGTGTAAATAAAGTTTTTAAATAATAAATCACCCAAAAATCCATATCAGGTAATGACTATAATAGAAATTTACAACAGTTACTAATTTTAAGACTCGGAACTGAAATTGACATAACCGTAACCTAGCAACGAAAGTGTTGTTGTAATGAAATCATATCTATGTTGCATATCATGCTCTACAATTTAAATTAAAAAAAAATAAATTTTTAATGTTAATAATATTATAAATATGAGTTTTATTCCTTTTTCTTTTGCTTCAAAAATAACATAACTAAACAGTCATATAAATCAGAAATACAACCAGTTCAAACTTACCCGCTTCGATTTTAAAATATCCGTATTTGATATATTTTATAACAGATTATTTGTACTTATTCATAAGCTTAAGAGCCACTTGTATTAATAAAACAACGAATATAAAATTCTCTATGTCAATTTATGTGTGTTTATATGCAGTTCTCTGACATATCTCAATTCTATTGCAAAACCCGGTATCCATCATTTACAGCCGCTCCGAATGTTCAAAAGTCTTGTTAAGTATATTGGAATCAAAATAGATTATTGTAATTGGGCTCTATGCGAATTAGAACATGGACAGACCTTATATTTGTCTTCATTTTATACCTCGCTATCGCTCGGTATAAAACATTGACAAATATAAGGTCTGCCCATGTTCTAATTCGCATAGCGCCCGCTTGCAATAATCTATTTCCTAATTTACCCACCACCAACAGAAAAAAAAAAGGTGTTTCATCCCCCGGTGGGAATTTTAAATAGAATAGCCCTAACCATTTCAGCAGTATATGAATTTAAATACTGGTATTTAATGACATTGATGTAGGTCTCTAGGGATGTACTTAGTCTATATTATACTGTATTGTAGAGACAGATTCTAGTGCAGGTAAAAAGCCATTTGCTCAGTCTGCATCTTCTGGTTTGTTTCAGTTTGGTGCTAAATCAACAGGTAAGAAGAATTACCAAGCAATATATTATACTTACAACCAAACATTGTATTTAAGGCCACTCCAAATGAATTACTTGTTCGTCGTTGGTAAAAACAGGAACTTTGCTAGTATATGTTGAGATTTTTTGCTTGATTTTTTTGTTAGGTTTTGTTGTATAAAACAATGAAATTTTTGTATTCTACAAATATCAAAAAATATTCACAAAGTGAACCAACGCCTGGTAAGTCTAATTTTGTAAGAACCTCCTGATGTTGATACCACGAAGGTATGTAGGGTTGTGTAATAAAATTAAAATTCTAACATGGCTCCTGTTAATCGTCAACCAGTATAATACTCGATAACCATATATTTCGCACATGCGCAAATGGTATCGGAATATGAGTAAACGGGATGAAAAACAACAATGTTATTAATTTTGTTTGTGTTAGTTTGTAAAGGTAATAAATGTTAAGAACATTTTTTAACTTAATCATGCCATTCAGACACGTAAATGTGTATTGTTTCGCTTTGGATTTGGATTTTGAACTTGCATCTGTTTGAAAACGTCAGATTGTGTATTGTGACGTCATAGAAACACACAGCAATGGAAACGGGAAATCTGCATTCTCTAAGGTCGCTTCAGAAAGGAAAATTCCATTTTCTGTCATATTAGAATCGAAATAATTCATGGCAGGTATATGGTTATTGTCATTTAACCATGGGCTGGGCCTTTATATTCGTAAATTTAAAAAAATACCTTTGATGACACAACAACACTTCAACAGATAGTCGATAACTTTATTTACATCGACAGTGGCCTAGCTACCGAAACATGTCGATGTAAATAAAGTGATCGGCAATCTGTTGAAGAGTTATTGTGTCATCAAAGTATTATAAATATCAAAAAAGCATCAAATGACAAATTGTTTCTGAACTGTTGTACATACATGTGATAAACTTGTCAGCTGAAAACTGGAGATTGGGTCTGAAAACTGGAGATTTTTCGTCGACTTATTTTTAACCATTTCATATGTTTTCCTTTGATAGTTTTGATGACTGAAGTCATTTATGCAGCATTATACTTTCTTTGATCACCTCTACATAGGCCCTTGTGGGAGATCTTGCTAAATGACAGTAATAAAAATCTCTGAAACTGCTCCACTTTCAGAACAATTATTCAGATCTCCAAAGAAGATCATGGAATATTTTAGTTATATGAATTTGACACTTTGTGTCATGCTATATGATGTGAGGTTGAAGTACTATCATTTTCAGAAAGAATCTTGGGATACTTTTCTTTTTAATGAATAATTTGATTTTTGTAAATATGGTGTTTATGAAAGAAAATATTTTGTAAAATTTCAAGCAAATGGTGTTTAAAACACTTATTAATGCTTATTTTTATTTGCAAAATAAATTTTGATGTCTAAAAGAATTGCCAGAAATAGCATAAAATCCCAATATTACCCCAAAAAGAAGACAAAAAATAAAGGGGAGACAACCAAGGCGTATTTTTGCATAATAATTTAAAAAAAATCATCATAATAAAAATGATCTCTGTAACTATTTAGTACAAAAACACAAAAACTGGGAGTTCTGGCAATGCAAAACTCTACTTTTAAAGACAATTGATCGTAAATAATCATACAGGTAAAGCTAGATTGACAGGTGACTGAAGGTAATGATTGTCGTTCAGTTGTTCATTGATCCGTGGAAATATACATCCCTGGCTATAAACTTGTCAATTAACACTATAGCAGTAATTGTTATGTAATCATCAACACTAATATCCTAATTAGCCTTCTCATTATGTTTACCTGTGTCACCTGTATTGATTCTTAAGAGTTACTTGGAGTTTTTCTCAACAAATACGACTTCAAATTTACATTTTTGAAACTTTGAAAAAGCGGAAGATCTGAAAAGAAAACGGGACGGAAGAGGGGCAAAAAAGCGGGAGATTTAGGCCTCCCGTCGGGAGGTTCACATGTATGGTTGTAACTACTGCATATATTTATTGTCAAATTCAATTTGCACTTTGAATCTTTGCATCTGTTCAAAGTAAGTAAACTACAGTTTAATTTGTCTTACTGAATAAGAAGTTGAAGCAAATACCTAAGTAACACTGAAACCACAAAATCATTTAATCACAAACAGTAAAATCAGGACACACACAAAGGAGAAGATCGCATTGAGAACAAACACAAGATCTAGAACAGGAAGTATCATCATGTGCTGTGAAAGGGTAAGCATGATCTGCTCCATGCAAGGCATCCATCACAATACATCATACAAATTTATTGCCATTTTTATACCCCCCCCCCCCCCCACAAATGAAGTTAAGGGCCCTGTCTGTCTGTCAGTCTGTCCACACTTCTTGTAATTGCAACTCCTCTTAAACCACTGGAAGGATTTTGATGAAACTTTACACAAAGGAAGGACACTATATGGACATGTACATGAAACAATATAAATATTTTCCCAAAAAAGGAAGGGGAGATAATTTGACTTTGTCTCTTCATCGATTCCATCCGCACATATTACCTCGTAAGCGCAACTCCTCTTAAACCCCTTGAAGGATTTTAGTGAAACTTTACACAAAGTAAGGACACTGTATGAAGATTGTATGAAGGAATATAGTTATTGTCTGAAACCAGGAAGGGGAGATAATTCTACTTTTCACTTTTCATTGATTCCATCTTCACAGATTACCTCGTAAGCACAACTCCTCTAAAACCACTCAAAGGATTTTGATGAAACTTCACATGAAGGAAGGACACTATATAGACATGTGCATGAAGGAATATGATTTTTGTCCAAAACCAGGAAGGGGTTCATTGGTTCCATCTGCACAGATTGCCTCGTAAGCACAACTACTCTTAAAAACTACTTGAAGGATTTTAATGAAACTTTACACAAAGAAAGGACACTATATGGACATGTGCATGAAGGAATATTATTAGCTCACCTGGCCTAAAAGGCCTTGTGAGCTTTTGCCATCACTATACGTCCGTCGTCCGTCCGTCCGTCAACAATTTCAAAAATCTTCTCCTCTGAAACTGCTGAGCCAATTGTAACCAAACTTGGCCTGAAGCATCACCAGGGTATGCAGTTTAAAAATTATATTCAATTAGTCCGAAGACCAAACAACATGGCTGCTGTTACTAAAAAAAGAACATAGGGGTAAATTGCTGTTTTTTGCAAATAACTCAAAAACCGTTACAGGTATCAAAAATCTGACATAGGTAAAAGTGATCAGCATAGCAAGATCTACCTGCCCTGCAATTTTGAAGAAAATCTGAAAACCCGTCTCGGAGTTATTGCCCTTTTTCTGTAAAATTTGCAAAATTTTAACTTTATTAATTTTTCAGAAAAACTATAAGAGATAGAAGTCAACTTTAAATTGCAAAAATATTCAGCATGTCAAGTTCTACCCATCCTGAAATTTTGAAGATAATCCAAAAACCCTTGTAGGAGTTATTGCCCTTTTTTCACGGAATTTTCATAATATTCATAATTTTCATCTTTTATTTCCAAAACTATAGAAGATGAAGGTTAAGTGTAAATTGATAAAATGTTTGCAATGCTGTGGCGACTTCAAAACTGATGTTGAAAATTATTGTTTGACCGCTATTTTCAAAATGGCTGCCAAAAGAAGGCGGGAAAATTCAACATTTTTCGATTTCAATGAAATTTGATTTCCAAATAGATATTGATGGTGCGACTTCAAACTTGTGTTGATAATTGTTTGTTGACCACCATTTTCAAAATGGCCGCCAAAAAAGGCGGGAAAATTCAACATTGTCCGATTTCAATGAAATTTGGTTTCAAAATAGATATTGATGTTGCGACTTCAAAACTAGTGTTTTAAATTGTTCGTTAACACCATTTTCAAAATGGCCGCCAAAAAGGTGGAAAAATTCAACATTGTCAGATTTCAATGACATTTTGGTTTCCAAATTGGTCTTGATGTTGCAACTTCAAAACATGTTGAAAATTGTTCTTTCAAAATGGCTGCCAAAAAAGGCGGGAAAATTCAACATTGTCCGATTTCAAAGAAATTTGGTTTTCAAATAGATATTGATGTTGCGACTTCAAAAACCGGTGTTGAAAATTGTTCGTTGACCGCCATTTTCAAAATGGCCGCCAAAAAAAGCGGGAAAATTCAACATTGTCCGATTTTCAATGACATTTGGTTTCCAAATTGGTCTTGATGTCGCAACTTCAAAACTGATGTTAAAAATTGTTCGTTGACCGCCATTTTTAAAATGGCGGCCAAAAAAGGCGGGAAATATTCAAAAATTTCCGATTTCAATGAAATTTGATTTCCAAGTAGATATTGATGTTGCCACTTCAAAACTGGTGTCAAAAGTGGTCCTTAGCATGAATGTTTTTGTCAAAAAAGCCCAACAAAGAAATATAGTAAAACATGATCAGACTTTAAAAACAGTTCAGGATATTGGAGGTGTTTGAGCTACGAAAGTTTGAGAAACTGAAGATCAACTGTATAACTTACAATGTTACCTTGATTGTGGCAACTGAAAGCCAGGTGAGCGATACAGGCTCCTGGGAGCCTCTGGTTATCGTCTGAAACCAACAAGGGGAAATAATTTTATTTTGACTTTTTATTGATTCCTTCTGCAATGATTTTTGGGACTCTGACAAATTTTTTCAAAAGAATAATTCAAAGGATACCTGGTAGATATTGAGAAACAAAGCTATGGGAGAAAACCCACCCATTTCATTGTAATCCTCTAGAGAAGTTTTTTCAAAGTGTTGGAATGAAATTTCTCTAAAGTTATGATTTTTGTGAAAAATGTCAAAGAGGCCAAAAAAGGGGAGAATTTTATTTTTATGCCCGCGCCGCTAGGCGGTCGGAGGCATTAAGGTTTACCCTGATCCGTGCCTCTGTCCGTACGTCTGTACGTAGGTACGTCCATCTTTTTGGTTTCCGGATGATAACTTGTGTATACTACATAGGGTCAAAACTAAACTTGGTCACATGCTTACTTATCTCCAAAGACAGAACCCTATCGATTTCCAGGTTGGTACCCCCAAGGTCAAGGTCACAGTTGCTAAAAATAGACTAAAATTTCAATAAAATTTTTGTTTCCGGATGATAGCTTGAGTATACTACATAGGATCAAAACCAAACTTGGTCACATGCTTACTTTCACCCAAGACAGAACCCTATCGATTTATGGGTTGGTATCCCCAAGGTTAAGGTCACAGTTGCTAAAAATAGACTAAAATTTCAATAAAATTTTAGTTTCTGGATGATAACTTGAGTATACTACATAGGATCAAAACCAAACTTAGTCACATGCTTGCTATCACCCAAGACAGAAGCCTGTCAGTTTACGGGTTGGTACCCCCAAGGTCAAGGTCACAGTTTCTAAAAATAGACTAAAATTTCAATAAAATTTTAGTTTCCGGATGATAATTTGAGTATACTACATTGGATCAAAACCAAACTTGGTCACGTGCTTGCTTATCACCCAAGACAAAACCATATTAATTTCCGGGTTGGTACGCACAAGGTCAAGGTCACAGTTGCTAAAAATAGACTAAAATTTCAATAAGATTTTGGTTCCCGGATGATAACTTGAGTATACTACATCGGATCAAAACCAAACTTGGTCACATGCTTACTTATCGCCGAAGACAGAACCCTATCAATTTCTGGGTTGGTACCCCCAAGGTGAAGGTCACAGTTGCTAAAAATAGAATAAAATTTCAATAAAATTTTAGTTTCCGGATGATAACTTGAGTATACTACATCGGATCAAAACCAAACTTGGTCACGTGCTTGCTTATCACCCAATACAAAAGCCTATTGATGTCCAGGATGGTACCGCCAAGGTCAAGGTCACAGTTGCTAAAAATAGATTAGTATTACATATAAGACTGTTTCTCAGATTATTTGTTGGAACTACACTTTATATCAAACCAAACCAGTTCCAGTGCCTATTTATCACAGGAGAAAGATCTTTTTTTATAATTATTTGATATATATATTATACATAGTTATGCCTTTAATAATTTAAGGGTTTCGATTGCAAGGAGGCAGGGGCATCCGTGTCCCATGGACACATTCTTCCATTATTTTTTTTTGGATTTCGACAGAAGTTATTTCTTGAGTATTATAACATTGTGTCTATACTCATATTGTATCAAAACTCATACAGTGTTCACACCTAAATTGTAACCATCTGTACCTAAATTTGCACTTACCATATTGATTCAGGGTTCAATGAGCGGGGGGTATATCTGGCTACCGTTGGCAACAGCTCTTGTTTTTGCAGATCATATTTTCTGCCTTAGAAAAAATTGTAAAATAGGAAACGAAAGATAACAGTCATGACAGAAAACACAAACTACCCCGGGTACCTTCCAATAATTAAGCAATCCAAAACACAACAACTATGAAATTGTGAGCCAAGTCAGGTCTCTTGTGTAATGTCAACAGACTAAATGCACATTTTTTGGTACAAAAAAATACAATACTGGAACATATTTCTTCCGATCCAAAATGTATTACGGTCTACTTTTAATTACAAATACCTCCCTTTATAATAATCAAAGTGCTTGAAGCACTAAAAGGTATCTTTGCTACTGATATACTTGGTTTATTTTGGGTTCAGTGCTTGTGCCTGTACACAGACTGCACATTAAATTATCTGACAGTATAAAATAATACATGACCATAAATTACAATCAGCAGTGGATAAATTTCAAATTCTTTCTTAAGATGCATTTGCAATGATACAAGAAAAGTCTTAAATTACAAAGGAGTAGGTGTGGTAAGGGCCTTATTTGGCCTCAAAAAATAAGTTTGCTTAAATTCACATTTTATATTGTTGAAATGTTCTATGGATATAGGTTAACAGTTATAAGGAAGATTACTCAAGTATTGATGTACGATTACAGAGTTTTTCAGTGTAGAAAATGGGACAAATTGCACATTTTCTCGAAAAATGACAAATTTGACTCATTCTGACTACTTTTTCTTTAGAGGAAACATTGAGCACTGGCAAGAACCACAAAAATATTCATATGGAAGGTCTAATACATCTGTAGTAACAATTTGGTAAAATATCTAATTGGTTCTTGAATGTGCTCTATATTTCCGATTAGAAAAACCGTTCGAAAATATGCCAAATTCTTTGTATTTCTATGAAAACGTTCAAAAGTAGCTTCAACATGACGTCAGAACTGTACCTATTGTGACGTCATGGGTTCTAAATTTTGTATGTTTTCCTTAAGTGGTATCTGAACTTTCAAACCAACATTAAAGAAAATATCCAGTTGCAACTTAAAAAATCAATGAAATTTAAGGCCAAATCAGGCCCTTATCGCACCTTGTCCTTTCAGTAGTGAACATTACCCTTTTACTTTGCTTTTAATATTAATTTAAAAAGGAAGGCATGAGAAATTTAATTGTTTTTCACCCGTTCACTTCCTGTTAAGACAATCATTTATCTCCAACATGAACTATAAAAAAAAGTTAACACTATTTTTAGCTCACGGGTCAGTGTGAGCTTTTGCCATCACTTGGCGCGGAACTTAGGTTTTAACATTGGACCCTATGGGAAAAATCACATGTTCGTCTTCTCCTCTGAAACCATTAATGCAAATTCAACCAAACTTTACAGGAATGATCTACTAAAAGTTCTTAACAAAGATTGCTCATTTCCTTTCAATCCGATAAAAAACATGGCCGCCAGCAGGGAACATAGTTTAACATTGGACCCTATGGAAAAATCACATTTTCATCTTCTCCTCTCAGACCACTGAAGGAAATTCAACCAAACTTTACATTAATCATGTACTAAAGGTCCTTAAGAAAGATTGCTCATTTAGTTCTGATTCCACAAAAAAAACATGGCCCCCAGCGTGGACTTAGGTTTAACATTGGACCCTATGGGAAAAATCACATTTTCATCTTCTCCTCTGAAACAACTGAAGCAAATTCAACTAAACTTTACAGGAATGATGTACTAAAGGTCCTTAACAAAGATTGCTCATTTCATGCTGATCGATAAAAACATGGCCGCCAGCACAGAACATAGTTTTACATTGGACCCTATGGGATAATCACATTTTCATCTTCTCCTCTGAAACCACAGAAGGAAATTCAACCAAAGGCAAACTTTACAGGAATGATGTACTAAAGATCCTTAACAAACATTGCTCATTTAGTTCTGATTCCACAAAAAACATGACCCCCAGTGCGGAACTTAAACATTTGACCCTATGGGAAAAATCACATTTTCATCTTCTCCTCTGAAACCACTGAAGCAAATTCAACGAAACTTTACAGGAATGATGTACTATTAAAGGTCCTTAACAAAGATTGCTCATTTCATGCTGATCCGATAAAAACATGGCCGCCAGCACGGAACATAGTTTTACATTGGACCCTATTGGAAAATCACATTTTCATTTGCTCCTCTAAAACCACTGAAGCAAATTCAACCAGACTTTACAGGAATGATGTAGGGAAGGTCCTTTAAATAGATTGCTCATTTCGGTCCGATCCAACAAAAAACATACGTATGTCCATCTTTTTGGTTTCCGGATGATAACTTGAGTATCCTGCATCTGATCAAAACCAAACTTGGTCACACGCTTACTTATCACCCAAGACAGATTACTTATCACCCAAGACAGAACCCTATTTATTTCCAGGATGGTACCCCCAAGGTCAAGGCCCCAGTTGCTAAAAATAGACTAAAATTTCGATAAAATTTTGGTTTCCGGATGATAACTTGAGTATTCTGCATTGGATCAAAATAAAACTTGGTCTAATGCTTACTTATTACCCAAGACAGAATCCTTTCGATTTCCAGGTTGGTACCCCCAAGGTCAAGGTCACAGTTGCTAAAAAAAGACTAAAATTTCAATAAAGTTTTGGTTTCTGGATAATAACTTGAGTATCCTGCATCCGATCAAAACCAAACTTGGTCACATGCTTTTTTATCACCCAAGACAGAATCCTATCACTTTCCAGGTTGATACCCCCAAATTCAAGGTCACAGTTGCTAAAAATAGACTAAAATTTCAATAAAATTTTTGTTTCTGGATGATAACATGAGTACCGGTGTCATATGGAATATTGAACCCCATGGAAAATAGACCCCGGGGTCAATTTTTAACCATGGAATCTTGAACCCCCCCATGGAAAATTGAACCCCCCTGTATGGTATTTTGACCCCCATGGAATTTTGAACCCCCTTAATGACTGTTTTGAAAAAGTACGCGACCAGTAATTTTTAAGTTTCATCCCTATGCTTGGGGAGGGAGGTCAATATTCCATGGTAGGGGGTTCAATATTCCATGGCTGACCAAA
>MJUU01023330.1:7090-17606 GCA_002080025.1 Modiolus philippinarum
GCATCTACAGACCATATGCAACAATTCTACAACAAAATTAAAACCCTAAATCCAAAAATGTAGGAGGAGTTCGCGTCGCATGCCACATGTGTCAAAAATGGACATCTTTTGGCCTCTTGTTTGCACCAAGACCAGTATCAAAAATCCGAAAGCTTATTGCGCATCTGCAGCATATATGCAACAGTTCTATAACAAAATTAAAACCCTAAATCCAAAAATGAAGGAGGAGTTCGCGTCGCAAGGATGTGTGAAGGACGGACGAACAGACAGACGGACGGACGGACGGACAGACGCACGGACGGACGGACGGACGAGGCCAACGACAATATCCCCGAACTTTCATTCGAAAGTGCGGGGATAATGATTCAATGTTGCAAGTCTTGCATAATAAATGTTTTCTTCTTTAACTAGACATGTTTCAAAATATGTATTGTGTTAAAAAGAAATTTTGTTGAACAATGTTTTTGAATTATTTTTAATAATAACACAAGACAGTTGATATTAATTGATTTAATTTGAAAGCTGAATTTCGTGAACTTTCTTTGATTTAAAATTAAGTATTTGATGAGAAAATTGAAGAAAAATGAAAAGGGAAAACACATGGTAGTAGGGAATACAAAAATATTAGGCGCTTGCAGATGAGGTGCAATTAATAGAAAATGGAAGTAAAGTTTTTGATACAAGAAGAAAATGAAAATAGAACATACTTCCAATACCTTGCTGAAGTTTTGAAAAAATCCATAAATTTTGAAATAAGATGAGTACTCAAGTACAAATATTGTACTCGAGTACTGGACTTCCAAATGAGTACTTGAGTATTCGAGTACTCATTGCCATCCCTAATATTTTCACAAAGGGCAAATTTTTAACTATGTTCCATGCTGGCAACCATTTTGGATGTGATGTAGACTTTACCCGTCACATTTCTTGAAAGAGCCAACTACAGACTAATGTGACCAAGTGGTTCCAATTGACCCAATGGTTTCATAGAATAAGGTCTTTGGATTAAAAGTTTTAGATGGACAGATGACGGATGTCAAAAGCTCGTCATGGCTATAACTAGGTCAGCTACACATATCACGAGCAGTGTTTGATTATTCTTGATGTCATTTTTCCAGGAAAGTTACATATACCAACTCAATTTGCCATTTTAGAAACTGAGGAATTGTGGGTATACTGATTGTATTTCAAATTTTGATGTATGAACAATGGATTTTCAACCAATGATGTTATGTTATTTACATTCTTCACCAATAAAAATATTTTGATGTATGCTCTGCCCACAATGCTTAAGTTTCTGAAACTGCAAATTCCAGCCAGAAAATAATACACTTCAGTTAGAGTGAAAGGCACTGCAGTTAGAGTGAAAGGCACTGCAGTTAGAGTGAAAGACACTGCAGTTAGAGTGAAAGGTCCTTTTTGCACTCAAGTTTGTTTCATTATCCTGTTTCATAATGAGGTTTTTAAACTGAAGATGAAGAACGACAATAAAAGCATTTTTCCATTGATTGGTTCGACCATGTATTTGTAGAAACTTTGTCTCATGTGCATTTACTCAATATCTTTTCATTGTTTACCATGAAACTGAAATCATTGGAGTACAAATTTGTCTTCTGGTTATAATCAAAGGTTAAAATTGTCCATTTACTTCACACATTCTTTCCAAATGTTACTTAATGCACATAATTCATTTCAAGGACAATATATATGTGAGCAATTTGATGAAGGGGAATGAAAAGAAAAAGAGGAATGCATGGAAGGACATTAACAAGACACACATTCAATACACAAAACTTGATTATGTAACATATCATGTCAACACCACCTGAGCAACATTCATTTCATAAATCCTTAACTACAGTTGGTCATACACATGAAATTTGAGCAATCTAATTGTATTATATTGTTTCCTGATTAAGGTTGTTCCAGAAAAATGGACATGGGAGTCTTTGAAGGCAGTTTTAATAAACCCCCATCACTTATAGAATTTCTTCCTAAATGTACAATACAAAAAGATGATGAAAACACAACCACCAATAGAAATTTAAATAAGTGCCTTCAAAGGGTCCCATAGCAGCCCTTATAATTTCAAAACGCTTGAAATTTGGATAACTACTTGCACCTTAAGAACAGTTGTTATGGACAATGCTGGCAGATAAAATATGTCTCAATCCGACCCTTTAATGAAAATAATTTAAAAAAGACGGAATTAAAAAACAAGGTTTTACCAG
Source organism: Modiolus philippinarum (assembly GCA_002080025.1). Classification (NCBI taxonomy): domain Eukaryota; kingdom Metazoa; phylum Mollusca; class Bivalvia; order Mytilida; family Modiolidae; genus Modiolus; species Modiolus philippinarum. Next base: position 9,322 of record MJUU01023330.1, read on the forward strand.
ACTTGACTGTACATTAGAAATTTATCAAAAGCATTAAAAATATTGAAAATGGTTAAAAATTGAATGTTCTTTCAGCTTTGATAACTTGACTGCAGTATTCAAAAATGCAAACAATTATGATTTTTTCATGTCATTTTGTATACATGGCAGAGTTGAAAAATTGCCAGTTAACTGTAACTTATCAAAGTGGAAATTCAGAATATATCATTCAGATTTTTTGGAAATTTTCTTTGGACTACTACGGGAAAGAATTTTCTGAATAATTCAATTCCAATCTAATCAAAATTAGATCTACCAATTGTTCCTTACAGTCTCTGCATGGAAGATCTAAAAACACCCCATTTCACTTTCTGTTTCGATATTTTTTTCAAAATCCTAGGCTTTTATCATAAAGCTTAATGTCTTCAAAATCCGGAAAACTGGATTCTGATCAGTTGATGTCAAAGGTCATAGACCTGAAAGTAAAATGGAATGTTGTTAGATCTCCCATGCAGAGAGCAAAAGGAACAATTGGCAGATCTCATTTTAATTAGATTGATTCAATTAGAAACATGGTCTAATCTTTGTCAAAGTATATGCTTAGTCTAATATCAAAATTAATCTCCCATTTCTCCACTGATAATTTGTATCAAATACATAATTTTTACTACACAAAAGAGAAACAGAATAACAGGACATGTGTACTTTGATTAGATAAACATCTTGCATCTCTAATTGAGGGTTAATATTATGCTCATATGTACCTGTATATCCCATCTGGTTTTACCCTGGTCAATGGAATTCAATGGCCATTTCAGGCATGATAAAAAATTGTTCCTTGAAAGTGAACTTTCCCAGTTTCAGGATGTCACAGCAAACATTTTTTAGTGCAGTGGTGATGAATGAATAAAAACAATACAATGTTCCTAAAAACATTTTTATAGTACTGATAAGGTCCAAATTTTGGACATCCCCTCTTTCAGTAATAAAACAAAAATAAACAATATTTTAACACTTTGTCTTAAATATTATAAGAAAGGATATGGAGTAAATTAACATGAGACCATAGCCAATATGTTAACTCCAACTGTAAAAATTTTTTAATGAGCTGTATGGCCATTTCAGAAATGTATTCCTCATCAGCAGCACTAGAACCCAAACATAGGAAATCCATAATTTCAAAAAATGTTTAAAATGCATAAAACCAAACGAAATCTGAAAAATCAGTAATATCAAATATAGCTAAGGATAAAACTACGATGGAGGGAGTTACAGATTAGGTTTTAGAATTTACATAGATTTAGATAATAGTAACTGAACAAAGTGTACACATGAGATATAATCTCATGTACAAGTACACCATATCTAAGAAATATAAAGAGCATACATCTCAAACACGGGAAATTGTTTTACCAACTCCATACTGCATTAAAAGACAAACTCCTGCATTAAATATTATACTTGTTAAGTCAAGATAAAACACCTATAACCTTTGCATTGAAAAATTCACTTTTATAAAGACTGAGGGAAGAAATCAAATTTAAACTGCCTATCTGAATATTTTTGCTTCAGATTTTATTCCCGATTTTAGTGTAAAACAGGTCAGTCAAAATATTCGCTTTGTATATAATTCACCTTATCTGTTATATAAAATGCTTATACAGTGAAACCTGTCTAAACTGATCCCCTCTGAGACTGAAGATTTTGCTCGGTATAGAGAGGTGTTCGGTTTACACAGGTTCAAAATATACAGAAATTGATAGACAGGGTCTTCAAATTGTGTTTGGTTTAGACAGGTTTTTGTTTTAGTGAGGGTTCAGTTTAGACAGGTTTTTGTTTTAGTGAGGGTTCGGTTTAGACAGGTTTAACTGTAAATTAGCAGTTAAATTCACGCGGAGCCTAAAATTTGTGCAAATTGCCAATGGTGAAAATGGCATTTGGAAAAAAATCCTAATGTACAGTAATAATGCACTGAAAATGTCAAACAAAATGTGAAGTACAAACTAAAAAGTTTATATATTTAAACAGAAAAAGTTTATAAATTAAAACAAAATGATATCTATAAAGCAATATTTTTATGTCTGTTCATCTGATATACTCATTTTCTCTAAAGAAGTCGCAGATTCTGACTGTTGGATATCTGATTTTTCGGACTCTGACTGTTGAATTTCTGATTGTGAAGATGCAGACTGTAATGAGTCACTAGATTTGTTAGATTTAAAATTGTTTGTGTTTTTCTTTTCCCGTCTCTTTGCTGCTTCTGCTTTCCTTTCTTGCTTTGCTAGAAAATTTGGATCCTAAAACAAAAAATTAAAATTCTTATCTATGCATTTTGTTAAAGCAAGAACTGTGGAAGTACTTTTATTCGTTGACATCAATTTTTGTGGTTTTCAAAAATATCGCTATTTCGTTGGTACTTAAATTCGTGGTTTCAATATCTATGGATAACAACTCAAGGGAAAAAAGCATTTCGTTGGGAACTAAATTTCGTGGTTTTAGCCAACCACGAAATCCACGAAAATTGGAACCCCAAGAACAAATGTACCTTCACAGTATGTCATATAAGAAATAAAGATTATTTTCTCATTAAATCTGATAGTAATAGATGAATGTACATTTTATTTTACTGGGGAAAAAAATCCAAGGAGCCAGTACTATTGAGATTTATGCTCCAACAACTACATGTATGTCAAAAAATGTGTAATTACCTCCTCTTTTCTGTGACATAATAATTTTTATTTGCACAATTTTAAGTAATGATGATGAAGTTTTCAAGTTGTATATATGTTGTGTACAAGTTGTAATTTTGCACAAGTTATAACATGTACAAAAATTTTGTACAAGTTATAACAGATTTTTAATACCTTCATTTCATCAAGAATTCTGACAATTTAATTATATGTTTCAAACAAATTTTATAGTATACTTAAACATGATCTGAACTTGGTAAAAGTAACAGATTTACTGTGGTCTAAAAATAAGTACATTTTAACATAAAACATAGGTTGCTAAAAATGTTTTGTAAAATAAATACATTGAAGTTTGTAAGCTTATTGTACTTTTATTACTTGGTGTTGGTTTTGAAATATTATGTAAAGTATTAGTCTAAGACTTGAATTTCTTACCACAAATGTCCTTTTTTCAAATTCTGTCACAGAAAATTTGTTGTCTTTAACAATGTCAAGTAAGTGTGGATTTAAGCACAACTTGTACAATATTTCTGTACAAGTTATAACTTGTACAAAATCACAACTTGTACACAACATATATATACTTAAATGACCAGATGTAACTAAAATTCCAATACCTGTAAAGAGCTAGGTGTTTCCAATGGTATAGTCACTGGACCATCATTTTGTATATGTACTTGCATATTTGCTCCAAAAACTCCACCTGAAATCATATTGACATTATTTCATGATAAAGCCTAACTAGAGAAGAAATTATATAAATAAATAATAAAAAGATGTTTTCTTCTTTTGAACAGGTACTTAGATAATTACTTGTCATAATTTATTTTCTGCTTAATCTTAAATCTTAAGGTAGTAGACCTAGGTTAAGGGAAATAACTCTTAAAATCGTTTGTATGTTTGTTTTAATCATTTTCATAAATATATTGTAAGCTTCTATGTAACACAGATGATTTTGGTTCTTTTTCACATAAATGCTTAAAAGGCGTCAATGAAACTGACTGTTTCAAACACCTTGCTGATTTAAAGAGTTATCTCCCTTAACCTAGGTCTACTACCTTAAACGAGCCTAAAAATGCTTTTTTTCTAAGCCTTTCAAAAGTGAATAGTGGATATATATCTTGACATCGGAGACAAATAGTAAATGATACCCCAAATAAAAATCTGAATAGAATTGGTGGCCATCTTGAATGGAATGCGGACTTGACAGACACATTTAAAAGAGGAACAACCTAAGGACTATTCTGACCAACTTTTGTTTTAATCATTTTCATAAATATATTGTAAGCCTCTATGTAACACAGATGATTTTGGTTCTTTTTCACATAAATGCTTAAAAGGCGTCAATGAAACTGACTGTTTCAAACACCTTGCTGATTTAAAGAGTTATCTCCCTTAACCTAGGTCTACTACCTTAAACGAGCCTAAAAATGCTTTTTTTCTAAGCTTTTCAAAAGTGAATAGTGGATATATTTCTTGACATCGGAGACAAATAGTAAATGATATCCCAAATAAAAATCTGAATAGAATTGGTGGCCATCTTGAATGGAATGCGGACTTGACAGACACATTTAAAAGAGGAACAACCTAATGACTATTCTGACCAACTTTCATTCAAATTTATCTTGTGGTTTCAGTAAAGTAAATCATTGAATGATAGTTGATGTCAAACTGATAATATCTGATGGCAAGGGATGAATTATCTTGGCAATAGCTAGGTGAACTTAAAATGGCTACCTTTTATCTTATCCTTGTGGTACATTGATCTCATCTGTTCTAGGAATTCATCATAAAATGGTTCAGAAAGTTCTGGTGCCATGGCGTCATGGAAATCTGGTTTGTTTCCCTTTAATACCATTGCTAATGTAAACTGCAAATGAAAAATAGCAAAATAACTGATTCAAATATTCTAGCCAAATATTTATATCAATTTCCTTGTTATAATGTTCATTTTTCTGTTTTTATGTGTTCACATTATTCCTGTTTACCTGTTTAGTTTTAAAATAACACAATTTTAAGAAAAATATACACAATTTTGGAAATTGAAAAAACAAGTTTGCATTATATGAATGATTGCACACATGAATTAACATACCAATATGAAAAAAGAAAGGAAATGGGGTAAATGTCAAGGAGACAACATCCCATATCCGGGTTAAAATGACCCAAAACAAAGCATCTGGGGGTCACCGTATGGTCTTCAACACAGTGAGGAACCTGTGTATTTGTTGTGACGTTTGTGTCAAAATTAAATTTAGCCTGATTCAATGGTTTAAAATAAATCATCCTCATATTATCAAAAAACTGCATGCAATAATTATACAAGAGGAATACAGACCGATTTTTTGTGGTGTTTTCTGTGAAACAAAAGATTCAAGACACAAGATAGTTTCAGAATGTTTTCTTTTTAAATATAGAAAAAAGCTGGTAAAGAAGGTTATTGACAGGAAATTGAAAAAAAAAAGACATTTGATATTAATCAATTAATCATTAAGTGGCCAAGAAAAGAATGTTCTGGCCAGAAAATCAAGTTAATTTTGCACCCTACTCGCAGTCCTGCCAACTCTCACACAAAATAAGTGAGAATCAAGCATTTTGGGGCAAATTTTTGGCATTTTCCTTTGATCTTTGAGTTTTTTGGTAAATTTCATGCATTGCTTCACAAAAACTTGGCAGCACTGGACAATTGCAAAGTCAAATATGCCGTTAATTAGCATCAGTCTACCTCAATTTATACCTCAGTATTTGTAGGGTTCACACTGCTAGTGCTTTACTATTGTGGCATTCTTTTGTTTTCTCTATCCAAAGTTGACTTTATTCGGTTAAATATGAATTGCAATGCTTTGAGAATTTTAAATTCTCACCTTTTGCATCGGTATTTGTTTGCTGATGTCGTTATAGTGATTTATAGTTATACCACCCTTAAAAAAGCTAATTTGTTAGTTGTCCAAATATACATACAGATTACACCACTTTATCCCGTTCATTACCATATTTTATCCACTAGAGATAATTTAATTCTAAAACTGTAATCGCGAGGCTTGCCGAGCATTCTAAAAATTTTAAAATTTAACTATCCAGAATAGATTAAATATGGTAATAATTGGGATAAAGTGGTGTAATCTCTTTCTCTAATGATAAATGATAAACACGATGATTGTATTCAGAATATATTTGGCAGGAAATAGCACAGGGCTTTATTCAACATATGCTGAATATTTATAGATTATAACATGGAATTTTCATATCACACCCTTTATCAGCCCAAGGTCATAATATGAGCCCGAGAGCCGTCAGGCTCGAGGGATGATTTTAGGACCGCGGGCTGATGAAGGATGTGATATAAAAAAATGTCATGTTAATGTTATGATATTTTTATCATATACTTCAACTGTAAAAGAAATTTTTAGCTGAAAAATATATTCATACTTATAAAATGCAGTTTTAGTGTTTACAAATGTTTTTGACATGACGATATCGTGTGTAATGTTTATCGTTTTTAGGAAATACACGAACTTGCGTGTGATAAAGCTCCGAGTTGTGATGGAAAGGTATGCGATAATTACCGGAAGCATTTGATAACAATGTCATATCAGCCTGCTTCGTTAAGTTTTTGTTGAAATCATCTGGTTTTATGTAGGGGTAAAATTTTAATCATATTTCAATTAAGTATATGATAAATATAGATTATAACATGCCATTTTTCATATCAGACCCATTATCAGCCCTAGGTCAGAATATCAGCCCGAGAGCCGACAGGCTCGAGGGATGATTTTGACCATGGGCTGATAATGGGTCTGATATGAAAAATTGCATGTTATGATATTTTTATCATATGTTTCAAAAGACGGAAGTACCGAAGGAACAAAGGAAGGCGATGACCACAAAAATCGAAGTCTAAAAACATGGTAAAAACGGCAACAGAGAAAAAACAAAGACAAAACAAGGAAGTGAGACAGGTACAATGCACAGAAATAAAAAGACAACATTAAGAACTAAGGCACTCATAGTGTGAATTCCCATGAAAACCGGGAGTTTCATCAGGTGCCCCAGAAGGGTTAAGCATGTTCTGCTCCGCTAGCGGCACCCGTCACACTATCAGTAAGACAGTCCAGGGTTGAGTCAAATCCGGTTGTGTCAAATCCGTGAAGACGTGAAATCTAGCTGAAAATGTCCGTTTTCATTTTGGACAGTGTATAAACTACATGTTCGACAGTAACGAATCAACTGTGATATGTACACCCCGTAGACTGGAGAGGTAAGTACATAAAGGTATATATATTCAAACTAGAAATGCATTCCCAATTTCATACATGATCTCAAAAGATCGCAATTTTCAGTCCAATCCTCAAAACGTTGAATTTCAAGTTATAGACAACATTTTGTTTGTTATGCCGCAATTTCACATGAATGACAATAAAAAATTCAAATTTCAAATATGAACAAATAACACAGGAAATTTATTTCAAAAGATGATTTAAAAAAATCAGTTTTGTGTAGCGTAAAATCTTTCTTGAAAATGACTGCTAATAAGTTACGGAGTAAGCGTGTGATTTAAACCGGAAGCAGTTGATATAAACCGAAGCAGTTGATATAAACCAGAAACAGTTGATAACAAAAGTCATATCACACGGTTGTGAACAAATTAGAGATGGTTGGACTAAATATCAAAAATCGACAGTATTATCAACGGGTGCAATTTAACTGTTATTTTCAATAAACATATTATAAGAAAATTTATCTAACATTTAAGAACTGGTTTAAACTTCACATATGCTAAGAGAAATGTAATTATTTCATACAGTCAGGGGCATCACCCAAAACAGTTATAAATTCTATAATCATTATCAGTTATTTTCATTTTCAATAAGTAATGGAAAATGGTTATTTTTTAATTTCCTTTGATCTTTAAATCCTGATTGTTGCCATAATAAATTTTTCTCATTTGTGTTAGTATTTTTCTTTGACAAATTAACATTTCCTTTATAATTTGAAACCATAACATCTGATATGCACCATCAGGAACATGGTATGCATTCTGGTCAAAGTCAAGCCCCCATGGGACTTTAAATGCCAATTAAATTATAAATTAAAGCAGTTCAATGGATAATTGAGATGTTTTACTTCATCAATATCTTTTGAAATTTACACAAACCATGTGGTTTTGTTGTTCAAGTTTCTTGAATCAAAGCTTGTTGAAAATTTGACATGTTGTAGAAGAAATAAGCAATTCTAGTTATTTCTGCAATTTTTCCTAAGGGAGATAATTCAAAAATGAAAAATCTAACCAATAAAGGTTATTTAATTTATAATTGTTTTTGATGACGCCCCTGACTGTCATATATATTAACAATTACATAATCAGCTTACTTGACTTATGCATAATATTTCATAACCTTTGTCTTTAGCACTTTTCTCCCATGCCTTACCATTATCATCATCAAATATTCTTAAATTTACAATTTTTCTGGCCCTGAAAAAGACAAAAGATCATAAAAGCCATTGTAAATTCTGCTCTAAAAATACAAACATGCTGCAGAAAAAAATGATTTATCCAGCTTCCAGAAATAAATAAATCACTTAGAAATATAAGTTTGATCACATATGGTCACTTAT
>MJUU01023330.1:17749-41198 GCA_002080025.1 Modiolus philippinarum
CTTTACATTCTTCGGTGGATTCAAGAACTGATGTTCTTTTGAAAACAGCAATTGCGCCCGTATGGTCAGGAAATTTGTCCGCATCTGCAAATATACTTCTGGATGAAGGATCCCAGAAAACTTTCATAACCGAGGAGTTAGCTACACATCTACAAGTAAGACGCAACGGAACCGCTAATATAAGCTTGGCAACTTTCGGGGACACGAGTACGAAAGTACGGAATATAGATAAAACAATTATTGATCTTGAGACTGAAACTGGGAAAAAAATTCTGATGGAAGTTCTTATCGTGCCTACTATCGCCACACCTCTAGACAACACTATTAACTTCAAGGCATCCGCATTACCCTATTTACAAGGACTGAAGTTAGCACATCCAGTATGTAATGAAGACAAATTTCAAATATCAATGTTGATTGGAGCGGACTATTATTGGGATATTGTGCAGGATCATACTATCCGCGGGAAAGGGCCAACCGCAGTTAAGTCTCAACTTGGGTATTTGCTTTCTGGACCCATGCAGTCGCCTAGTACTACTCGTAATGCCACTTCAACATCAATTCTTAATGTCTTGGTTCAGCACAAAGTTGAAGAATGTAAATTGGAACAATTCTGGGAATTAGAATCTATGGGAGTGAAGTCATCAGAGGAAGTCAACAAATCACCGACAACATTCTTTGAAGAGTATCAGGAGAAATGTATCGAATACACCGTCAATAGGTACACAGCTAAGTTACCGTGGAAAGAGGAGTATAAGGAACTACCCATAAATTATGAAATCGTCAAACGTAGAACTTTGAATGTGATTAATTGACTAAGCAAGGATAGGAATATGCTTAAAATTTATGGAGACATAATTGCCGATCAAGAGAAGCGTGGATTTGTTGAAAAGGTTTACACAGCTAAAATACCTTCACATAAAATTCATTACATTCCGCACCATGCTGTACAGAAAGATTCTTCGACCACGCCAATTCATATCGTCTATGATTGTAGTTGCCGTGAATCATCTGAGAAAGCTAGCCTTAATGATTGTCTCATGTCAGTACCACCTATGATAAACGATTTAACTGGAATACTAGCTAGATTTCGACTACAACCTTATGCAGTGTCTACAGACATAGAAAAGGCATTCTTGAACATCAATTTACATGAAGAGGATAGAGATGTCACAAGGTTCTTCTGGCTAAGCGATCCGAACGACCCAAATAGCCCACTTGTAACTTACCGTTTTAGGGTAGTTTTGTTTGGTACTACCTGTTCGCCGTTCATGCTGAGTGCGACATTAATGAAACACTTGAAGTCAAATCCGTCGTATACCTCTGAGATGTTAAAAAACGACATTTATGTAGACAATGTTCTGTCTAGTTTTCCGGATCAGCAAACACTTATGTCGTTTTATAAAGAATCGAGATCACTTTTAGCAAATGCAGGTTTCAATTTGAGATCATGGGGCTCCAATGACAGCGAATTACAACGTTTAGCAGCGTCAGACAAATGCATGGACACAGATGAGAGATTGAAAATTCTAGGACTTCGGTGGAATGTTAACACTGACAAAATCATGTTCCAGAACAAGTTATCATTCGACGAGAACAGCATCTGTACAAAGAGAGAAATATTGAAACTATCTGCTAGTGTGTATGACCCGTTAGGAATTTTGAGTCCAGTGACTGTCAGGGCTAAGATTTTGATGCAATCGATTTGGAAACAGAAATTTCAATGGGACGAACCTTTACCGAGTCATATAAAGTCAAAATGGTTTGAAATTGTAAAGCATTTGCAAGCCGCATTGAATATTGAATTGCCTAGATGTTTATTGACCAAGGAAAATATAAACGAATATTTAAGCCTTCATGTCTTTACTGATGCAAGCCAGTCAGCATACGGAGCGTGTGCATATTTGGTAACAGGGAACCAGTCATCATTAGTAATGGCAAGAAATCGGGTCGCCCCCCATAAAACGTATTACATTACCAAAGCTTGAATTAATGGGAGCAGTGTTAGGAGGAAGGTTAGCTAAACATTTGATTGAAAACTTGAATTTAGATAAAGAGACCGAGGTAAATTTTTGGTGCGACAGCCAAATCGTATTGAGATGGATTGCTACAAAGAAGCCGTTGAAGACTTTCATTTTGAATAGGATTAGAGAAATTTCAGAAAATGTTCAAAATCAGCGTTGGAGATATTGTCCCACAAACACGAACCCAGCTGATCTCTTTACACGAGGAGCAACGAGTGCAAAATTTATCCATAATGAATTATGGTTTAAGGGACCTACATGGATTACAGATAGGATAAACTGGCCGCATTGGAACGGAAATGAAAGTGCGACAGTAGGTGAAATAGAAATGGATAATTCAAATCACACATTATTCTTATCTTCTAAGACTAAGTCGGACGAAACAGGAATACACAAGGTTATTGATATTGATAATTTCAGCTCTTTGAAAAGACTTTTGCGAGTATCAGCATATGTTATGAGATTCGTCAAAAATTGTAGATCTTCTAAGAAGGATAGAAACTTGACATGTTTATCAGTGAATGAAATAAATGATGTATTGTTGAAATGGATACAAACGTCTCAAATGGATGAATATGAAGATAAAATTCTTTACTGTATGGAGAAATATAATATTAAATCCGCAATTGTGCGACAATTAAATTTGTATGTGGATGAAAGGAACATTCTTAGATGCAGGACTAGAATTCAAAATGCGCCAGTGGACAACGAAACTAAGAATCCGATATTGTTTCCGTCAAATCACAGATTGACAACTTTGATTATTATGGATACTCATAAACAATTACACAGAGGAGTAAACGACACAGTCACTCAATTACGTCATAAATATTGGATCCCTAGGATTCGTCAGCGAGTGAAAGTTACTTTACATAACTGTGTTACTTGTCGGAAAGTAACAGGACATGCTTACGCAAAACCCGATATCCCTCCGTTACCTAGCAACCGTTTACAGGAATCAGTGCCTTTCGCAACAACAGGTGTAGACTTTGCAGGACCTCTTTATGTTCGAAATTATGACAATTCTAAAGTTAAAGTGTACATATGCCTTTTTATTGCGCATCGTCTAGAGCTATCCACCTAGAGATAGTGCCGAGCCTTAACAAGGAGTCATTCATATTTGCCTTCAGGCGTTTTGCAAGTCGAAAGTCACTTCCAAAAGTTCTTATATCGGACAATGCGACCACATTTGTATCTTCTTCGAGAGAAATTCAACTTTTAACAAGCTCAACAGACATTCAAGAGAAACTTAACCAATACGGGACCCAGTGGAAATTTATTCCTCGTAGTGCGCCTTGGTATGGAGGCATGTTGGAACATCTTATAGGTCTTACAAAAACTTGTCTGAGGAAAGTATTAGGTGCAAACTGTATACATATGGAACAATTACAGACAGTTATCACAGAAATCGAAGCGCATCTTAATGACAGACCTTTAACATATGTTGTGTCGGAATTGAATGAACCCGAACCACTTACACCATCACATTTACTTCATGGGAGAAGATTGACTACTTTACCGTATCCGAATACAGAAACGGACATGCCGAACAATTGTGAAAATCTAACTCATCACAGCCTGAATAATCGTCTGAGAACACAACAACGCATTTTGGAACACTTTTGGACACGTTGGAAGTGAGAGTATTTGACTTCGTTAAAGGAACTCAAAAATACACCCGGGAACAATAATCAAACTTTGAAAATCGGGGATATAGTTCAAATTCACGAGGAGGCGCCGAGAGCATCTTGGAAGTTAGCTGTAATCGACGAACTTATTAAAGGAAAGGATGGACTAGTCAGAGCAGTTAACTTAAGGACTAAAAATGGAACTACTAATCGACCAATATCTAAGCTTTATCCGATTGAAGTTAACGTAGATCCAAATGTGAACACGTCAGTCGAACGGATGTCAAAAGTGAGAGCCAGAGAAAAGATAAACAAATGGACTCATTAGGTTAAGGAATTTTATTTTATCTTCAAGTTATGGACTCTAAAGTTAATTGATAATTCATTTATTGTAATTAATATTTTATTTTAAGTACTTTTCATTTCATTTCACTTTCGGTGCCCGCAGTGTCAAGGATTATCTACGCTTAGAACTATTACCCTAACGTTACCCTTTGTTTACGTAACGTCTTTATTCTGTAACGTTGTTTTGTTTACTTTTATATATGTCATGAATACATGTTGAACTGAACACACGTCTTTCATTAGCGAAGTACTAGCCTAACCCTATATAGATCACGACATTGGTGCCATGGGACTTTAAATGCCAATTAAATTATAAATCAAAGCAGTTCAATGGATAATTGAGATGTTTTACTTCATCAATATCTTTTGAAATTTACACAAACCATGTGGTTTTATTGTTCAAGTTTCTTGAATCAAAGCTTGTTGAAAATTTGACATGTTGTAGAAGAAATAAGCAATTCTAGTTATTTCTGCAATTTTTCCTAAGGGAGATAATTCAAAAATGAAAAATCTAACCAATAAAGGTTATTTAATTTATAATTGTTTTTGATGACGCCCCTGACTGTCATATATATTAACAATTACATAATCAGCTTACTTGACTTATGCATAATATTTCATAACCTTTGTCTTTAGCACTTTTCTCCCATGCCTTACCATTATCATCATCAAATATTCTTAAATTTACAATTTTTCTGGCCCTGAAAAAGACAAAAGATCATAAAAGCCATTGTAAATTCTGCTCTTAAAATACAAACATGCTGCAGAAAAAAAAGATTTATCCAGCTTCCAGAAATAAATAAATCACTTAGAAATATAAGTCTGATCACATATGGTCACTTATGGCAACAATGGAAACCAAAACGACTTACCAATATAACCAATATAAATATCCAATAACATAATCAGGGCTATTCCAGAAAAAAGTGTCTCCAGGGGGCAGAACGCCAAGGATTTTAATGTTGTTGGTAGGGGGTAAAATTTCAAAACACTGTATACAACACATGCATTAATCTTGAATTCTAATCTGTTGGTGGTACCCCTAAATTTCATGTGCATTCTGCCCCCAGGAGACATTTTTTTTCTCACTTTTTAGACAGAACAGTTCCTATTTTTAGCGGTGTGAGATTTCCTTGTCTTGTACCCCCGGTACAAGACAGAATTTACCAAGCAACGTATTCTGACATCATTGACGTCGCTTAGGAATGACGGATGACAAGAACGGCATGGTGGTGAATAAATCATAGTTTGTGATTACAAAAGTGAGAAAATAAATCAAACACCATTGAAAATGCAAGATTTAGAAATCTCAGACACCCTCGGATAAGATTTCAATGGTTCTCTGACTCAGCAAGCCTCGTCAGAGAAATATTGTAATCTTACACTTGGGTGTCTGATATTTCTTGATCTTGCCTTTTCACTGGTGTTAGATTCGTATATACTGGAATAGCCCTCAGCGACGTCACAACAGTCTTAAAACTGAAATATAGCATGTGACAATATGTTTTGTGCAAAAAACGTCANGTGTGAGATTTCCTTGTCTTGTACCCCCCAGTACAAGACAGAATTTACCAAGCAACGTATTCTGACGTCATTGACGTCGCTTAGGAATGACGGATGACAAGAACGGCATGGTGGTGAATAAATCATAGTTTGTGATTACAAAAATAGAAAATAAATCAAGCACCATTGAAAATGCAAGATTTAGAAATCTCAGACACCTTCGGATAAGATTTCAATGGTTCTCTGACTCAGCAAGCCTCGTCAGAGAAATATTGAAATCTTACCCTTGGGTGTCTGAGATTTCTTGATCTTGCCTTTTCACTGGTGTTAGATTCGTATATACTGGAATAGCCCTCAGCGACGTCACAACAGTCTTAAAACTGAAATATAGCATGTGACAATATGTTTTGTGCAAAAAACGTCAGTAAAACTTATGTACAGGTAATGGCAATTGTTACATTGTACACCATAGGTCTACCTTGATCAATAAAGTCATATAAGATTCAAAATAATTCATGTTTTCTAGTGCTTTGTAGTTTATTTACATATTAGTGTCCATTATTTTACTTCATTTTACCCCTGGCTATCTTCTTGCTAAAATATTAAGGAAAATATTGGGTACCCATGTGTAGCTTTTCCATCATTCTTGTAACTTTCAATCAAAGTCAATGGTAATCTGTTGAAATACAATTATTAATAGACATAGATTTCGATTTACTTGTGACATGGCGAATAAAGTTGGTCAATTTTAGTGTCGGCAAATATTATTGTGTCCATTTTGCAATGGAATTTTACAAAAAGGTATATACTTTTGGGACTGGTCATATCAGCTGGAATTCTGAATTCAGAGGGTCCTGTTTTCAGAAGAACTTTAACTAATTTATAGGTAGAAATTCTGAACCAAACCCATTGTTCGGTTTCTAGAGGAATCCAGTTTTTAGAGGGGTCTGTTTAAGGGGTTCCACATATCTCTCATGCAAAGCTCTTCCCTCAACTGATTTGGCACTACTACTTTCAGGCATTTTCTGTTTTTGTACTGTGGTTTGAATTTTGGTCCTCAAAATGTTTTACTTAAAACTGAAGAGACATAAGGTGTGAAATAGGCCGTTTTGGAAACTGAGGAATTGTGGGTACAATGATTGTATTTCAAATTTTAGTGTAAGAAAAATCAATTTTCAACCAATGATGTTACGTTTTTACGTTCCTGACCAATCAAAATATTTTGGTGTATGCTTTACCCACAATGCTTTAGTTTCTGAAACGGGGAATGTCATCTGCAGAATTTACTACATTTTCATTATTTTGTGGTTTCATCTACATATAATTACATATATTCCATTTCAGCAGGCTTATCTTTCCTGTCTATACCAACCAATACACACAGTCCTTTACCAATGGAGTTGATAATTTTTCCATCAACTGAAAGTGAAAAAATATAACTCATTATGAGGTATTTAAAAATACATGGCTACACAAAAGTCAGCCTGATATGACTAACACAAAATTCAGCATGATATGACTTACAGCACTTTGAATAGGGATACATTTAGACAAGTACTGACAGAAAAAAAATTACCATACATTTTGTATTTCAGGATATTTTTGCATGTGTTTAATTTTCGCGGTTGACAATCTAGAGCAAAAATTAGCCTCCCCATACATTTCAGCACCTATTCACATGCTTTCCATAAAACATTAAACACAAACTATAAACACAGCAAATAAATCCTCGTCTTGCTTTACACCAAAATCATTAACAAAAACCGACACCAAAATAGCCCGATATACAGTATAGCACAAATAAGAACTGTAACCAAGACATACTGTAAAGTCATGTAAGTATATCTGTGTAACGTAGCATTATAACAATGAGTAAATTGAGTATTTTTACAACTGAGAATTTTATCTAAATCCCTCATCCAAAAAATTTATGGCATGACAAGCTTTTTTCAGGAGATGACAACTGAATTCATTACTATAGTATTAATAAATGGGTATTTCCATAATGGCACTGTTATGTGTTCGAGGTCTGTAATAATGGCCTGAGGATACCTGTAATGGCACGAGGCAACGCCGAGGGCCATTACAGCATCCGAAGGCCATTATTACAGACCGAGACACATACCAGGGCCTTTAGGCCAAAAAAAAAAATATGCGTGTTTACGGTAGTCCGACCGACCCTAGAACTTTTTATTGATTCTCATAAAAAAAAAGTTCAACGTTGTTATCAACTGACCCTATTTTGATACAGACCTCTGTAAATTGATAAGTTTATCTGGTAACATGCTTCCGCTGGTACGAAAAGTTAATAAAATAGACATTTAAACTTTTTATTTGGTTCAAAAGACATTCAAATAGACAAAAATCAAGAAGTATGCCAAGTTTCTTCTAAAACACAATGCAAATGGCAGTATTTCCGGTTTGTAGGATTAATTTCGTAACGGACTTGAGAATGACCCGAAATTTTTCCGGATTTCGTTGACGATGCCTGAAAAAAAAAAAAAAAAAAAAAAAAAGATTTCCGACCTACCGACCCTAATTTTTTTCAGCAGACTACAGTAAACACACATATTTTTCTTTTTGGCCTTATGAAAATACCCATTTCTTAAAACTTTAATTAACCAGATTAAAGATCTTGAATAGATTGATAAGTGAATGTAAATGAATATAAAATAATTTTCTGAAAATTCATTTCTTTTACATGAAAAGTTGTTTGTGGAATCACATATCTGAAACAAAAATCAAAATCAGACTTAAAATAAAAAATTTATTTTTTTGGAGATTTGCCCCTGTTGGGCCCCATTTATCTCGTGAGCAGTACATGCTACGTGAAATCCATTGGCATACTCCAGATTGGAAATTTCCTCAGGAGCACACTGAAAGAAACCCTATCAAAATCCGATTGATAATAAAGATTCTACAGACAAACATGTGAAAACACCCAATTTAACCCCTTTTGGCCCCTTTTTTAAAAACGGGTGGGGCCACAATTACCAAAACTAAGCCAAGCCTTCCTTTTGTACCAAAGAACATTATGTTAAATTTTCATAAGGATTGATCTACTGGAACTAAAGTTATTGACAAAAAACTAAAGTGTCTACAGACAACGACGACGACGACTACGACGACGACAGCACCATACCAATATACGACCGCAAAAATTTTTGCGGTCGTATAAAAAGTTGCTTTATAAGATTTTACCCTGCTTATAATTAAGTAAAAAACTTTATTTAAAAAAATCAAAGAATTATGTATATCTTTGAATCCCCTGTGATAGGATGAGTAAAATGAGAGGTCACAAGAAGGGTCAAATATCTGATAAAAAAAGTTTCTCCATACAGCTGTATTAAGATTTAACCCATTGGACAAAAAAAAAAAAAACCTTTTTTTTAAAATAAAAAAAAGATGTATATTTTTGGATCCCTTATGATGAGATGAATAAAATGAGTGGTCACAAGTAGGGTCAAATATTTGAAACAAAAAAAAATTAAGGGCTACGCCGAGCACAGCATGATACGACCGCAGCATGTCGACCACTGAAATTTCAACAAAAGTAGTTTAAAGTGAATGTGGACATAGTAAAGAGCTTGACACAATAATTAGATGGACACAAAAAAAAGCTTAACACAGTTATTAGCTAGAAACAAAATAGGGAAAAATTCAACCCTTTTGATCACTTACTGATGAAAAAAACGTAAGAGCTCTGCAAAATATGTACTATCAACTAAAACTTTACATCCATAGAAATTCAAAGAAAAAAATTCCATCAAAATCTGATGAAAAACAAAGATATGACATATTTAGAAAAAATTGCAATTTTGGCCCATTTGACCTCTTGTAGCTCAGAAACAGTAAGAGCCATGCCAAATCCATTGCTTACTTCTGAAAGCTTAGATCAAGAGGAATCCAAAGAAAAAAATCCCATCGAAATCCGATGAAAAATAAAGATTTGACATATTTAGAAAAATTGCAATTTTGGCCCCTTTGACCCCTTGTAGCTCGGAAACAGTAAGAGCTACACAAAATCCGTTGACATTAGGCTGAAAGCGTAGATCAAGAGGAATCCAAAGAAAAAAATCCCATCGAAATCCGATGTAAAATAAAGATTTGACATATTTAGAAAAATTGCAATTTTGGGCCCTTTGACCCCTTGTAGCTCGGAAACAGTAAGAGCTACACAAAATCTGTTAACATACTGCTGAAAGCTTAGATAAAGAGGAATCCAAAGAAAAAAATCCCATTGAAATCAGATGAAAAATAAAGATTTGACGTATTTAGAAAAATTGCATTTTTGGCCCCTTGACCCCTTGTAGCTTGGAAACGGTAAGACCTACACAAATCCGTTGGCAAACTACTGAAAGCTTAGATCAAGAGGAATCCAAAGAAAAAAATTCCATCGAAATCTGATGAAAAATAAAAATTCTACATAATCTGCAAATTCATAATTTTGGCCCTGTTCGGCCCTCATAGCTGGGAAAGGAAACAAGTTATCAAAAATCTAATAGCAGAGTGCCATATTAATTTTTCACAAGGAATCCATTAAAAAAAACTGCATCAAAATCAGACTTAAAATAAAAAATTTATTTTTTTTTGAGATTTGCCCCTATTGGGCCCCATTTATCTCTTGAGCAGTACATGCTACATGAAATCCATTGGCATACTACAGATTGGAAATTTCCTCAGGAGCACACTGAAAGAAACCCCATCAAAATCCGATTAATAATAAAGATTCTACAGACAAACATGTGAAAACACCCAATTTAACCCTTTTTGGCCCCTTTTTTAAAAACAGGTGGGGCCACAATGACCAAAACTATGCCAAGCCTTCCTTTTGTACCAAAGAGCATTATGTTAAAATTTCATAAGGATTGATCTACTGGAACTAAAGTTATTGACCAAAAACTAAAGTATCTACAGACGACGACGACAACGACGACAACGACAGCACCATACCAATATACGACCACAAAAATTTTTGCGGTCGTATAAAAAAATTCTCCATTCAGCTGGATTAGGGTTTACTGCAGACGTACATAAAAATATTTTTTTCAGAAAAGCAAGAAAAGATGTATATTTTCGGATCTCTTATGATGAGATGATTAAAATCAAAGCTCCCATGGAGCTGAAACTCGAAAGCCCTCAAAATCTACACGTGGCAAAACTTCGTAGTCATCCAAAAAACTGCTGCATACGTCTGCATGTATTAAGTTATTCCGTACTACTTATACACAGTGAGGTTCCTCACTGTGTTGAAGACCGTACGGTGACCCCTAGATGCTTTGCTTTGGGTTGTTTTAACCTGGATATGGGATGTTGTCTCCTTGACATTTACCCCATTTCCTTTCTTTTTCATACATGAAAATAATCGGATTGTTAGATTTCGTATGTATGTCGATTTCATTGCTATATATATATGCAATACACACATCACAGGTAAACAAATGTTATTTTCATCTTTGAAAAATTACTGCGCCGCAGGCTCGTTGATCCAAGAAGAAATATAAAAAAAAAGATTAATTTGATAAACATGCATATTGTTTTCAATTTAATATAACAAGGACGTATTCAACTCAATAAAATGAAGAAATATAACTTAAATACACAATGTATACGATTTTGAAAGAAACTTGCGCACTATATTTTATCGGAAGCATGAAGATCATCTTTTAGAGCTGTTAATAGGCTTAAAGCCTCACATGAATTTTTCTTGTCATTTTAACAACTCTCCGCCTTCGGCTTACGAGTTAATGAGTGGTCACAAGCAGGGTCAAATACATGTTTGTATTTGAAACAAAAAAAATTATTCTCCATACAGCTGGATTAGGGTTTACCGCTGAAGTACAAACATTTTTTTTTAAAAATCAAGAAAAGATGTATACTTTCGGATCTCTTATGATGAGATGATTAAAATGAGTGGTCACAAGCAGGGTCAAATATTTGAAAAAAACATTCTCCATACAGCTGCATTAGGGTTTACCGCTGAAGTACAAAAAAATTTTTTTTTTAAATCAAGAAAAGATGTATACTTTCGGATCTCTTATGATGAGATGATTAAAATGAGTGGTCACAAGTAGGGTCAAATATTTGAAAAAAAAAAATGCTCCATACAGCTGCTTTAAGGATTACCGCTGAAGTACAAAAAGAAATATGGTCTATTTCATGAACATAAAACTATATTGGGTAAAATTGATAAAAGTAAATAGTGGTATGAACTGAAAGCAGTTTCTTTAAATCTCATAATAAACTTCTGTGTCACGTGATCAATAATGGCCCTGTAATAATGCCCTGTTGTCTGGCTGTAATTGCCCTGCTTTGGATCTCGTAATAACCGACTGTGAAAATTTCTCCCTGATAATAAATAGGCATTTTCTATCACATTGTATTTAGCTGGTTAATAAATACAATTAATAAACTGCTGTGCAAAGAACCCATGATACGCCCGTCCACTGTCAACTCGAACTTTATGACATTGTTGGACCACAACAAAATTTTGATTGAAAAAAAAATCAAACAGAATATGTGCCTTGTCAAAATGTAACCATTTAACAAATATCAAATTAATATGTAAAGTTAATACAAAGAAAGGTGCAAAAAAATGAATTTTAAAAAAAAATGTTAAGTCCAAGGGCCATAACTGTCCACAATCAAAGCATGAAATGCTGTTAAGGCAGGTTCCTGGATACTCCCAGAAGTCATGTTATTATTACGGTTTTGCTGAAAAGTTGGCATGTAATTTTTTCAAGAATTAAAATCTGAAGTTTTCCTTAGCTTCCCGGTTTGGGTTGTCTTTTCAGTTTTTGTATGGGTTGTTGGCGATATATATAGAATAATGGAAGTTTTTTTTTGATACAAGAAATATTGGCGAACAATAATGGACGAACCCCTTGTGCGCGAGTCCATTATTGGAGCCAATATTTCTTGTATCAAAAACAAAACTTCTATTATTCTTTTTATCGGTAATTAACTAAATTATTTAATAGAACAAATTTTGACAATGAATGTTAATTTTCAACAAATCGTGAAATTGACTACCTAGTATTGATTAGTAAAAGAATTTGTGCGATCCGGTAAGAGTCTCTATAGATGTATATTTCTTCGTTTCATTGATTCTGATTGACAAAGTAGGCGTGGCCTTAGATACTTTTTGCCAATATTTTTTCTTATTCGGGCAGTAGCAAATACAGGAAAATATTTGCTTCGTGAGATCAAAGGAAACTCATACAAATTACCGATAAATTTAAAACTCTAAATTTACATTCCATTGCCTTGTTCCTCTTTGTTGGTACATGTAAGTTTTCCAAAGAAGTGTTACACTCGGTGGCTTGATAAATGTTGATATTTCTAATTTTGTCATGTTATCACTTTGATGACTATAGAGATTAAAACAATTACTTGTTTTCATGATTACATTAATATTCACCAGCACGAGATCTGAAGGAACCACCTGTAGAGGATTTTACTGATAACAGCCCTATCACAGCGGGGAGTGGGACTTGCTCCCAGCCAAGAAAATAACTTTTGTTTACTATCAAACTTTTTTTCTAGGCCGAAGCAAGTCATTGTGGCATTATCTGGGCACAACACTTTCCAAACATATTGAATGGGTTGCAGACGGTCTCTGGTAGAGAATTGAACATTTGTATTTTTTATGCCGGGTTTTTAATCTACATCTGTTGGATCAAAGCACTGGATCATGAGAAGCCGAAATGCTTTTAGCCACTTTTAATTTCTTAAAGGTTAGAACTAGATCTGCTATGAAATAATTACGTATATATATATATATAGTTTTATCAGGACCCTCACGAGTTTTCAACTGACGTTTTTACATTTGACTTTCGTGATCTAGCATGGAGTGTTTTCTTATACCTGACAACGATATGTCGATATGACGGATGATAACTAGCCTGGTCAAACCTGTCCCAACCTCTCGGTAGTCAGCATGGGTCGGGATCCCAGGATAGGATGACAACGTCTTGCCTTCGTGAATGTCAACGTGTTCTTGGCGCAGTATACTAACAGATTTCATCTCTGTTTCAACACAACGTGAAAAATGAATTACTACAAAAGAAGGAATCACTGCAAATGATGAAAATTCAGCAAGCGAGCGCTTCCTCCTGTTGTAACAAATCAGTGACAGTTTGGGACCTTCATGATGGTTCGCGTGATCCAGTACAAGTGTTGTACTTGATTACGCTTGTGATTAGGAACGCCGTTGGAGATCAATTTTAAACCTTCCGTGCTTCATTGTTGACATAGTTGAATTATTCTAAAGTTTTAATGTATTTGAAGTATTCCATAAAGAACATTTGTTGTAATTTCGGATTATTTTGAAACTTATTTGACCCCTATTAACTACGGCGTATGTCATGCTGGCGTAATTAAGTTGGCCATTAATAAAACAAAACAACGCGCCACTTGTCGGGACAACGAAGCTATGGTTTGATTGATCCTTTTTTAAGGTAGAGTACGTCAGTGTAACCATAAAAAGTTTCAAAGTCTTATATATTGAGAAATACATTCATTTCTACGAGTTACAACAGCCAGGGACTATACATTAATGTAATAATGTAATGTATAGTCCCTGCAACAGCGAAAGTAGAAGTTACTATGTATCCATTCATAAAAACTTGTAAAATCATAGCGCGCCGCAGGAAATTTTTATGAATGAACCGAATCGTGAATTTCGAATGTCAGTTTAAGTCCTCTGAGATTAAAAAAGCATAGTATCTCTTAAAAGATATTAAATAAATACAATAAACACATAAAACGATGTAGTTGATCATGAAATGGACACTGTATCGCCACATGAATGGATTATTTTTTTGTGCCTTCGTATGAATAACTGGTAAGCCGTACGCGTTTTTAACGATAGTCTGGATCATTCGGATTCTTTTCATACAAAGTAGTCTCCTTAATGTAAGAGTCTGGTTCAAACAGACTTTTTTCAAGATGGCTTTACCCGACAGCTAGAAGGCAGAGAACCTGCCTTAAAAATCATTAAACAGGAACCAAATTTAAACTTAATCAGTAATTTATAACCATACAATCATATACTATATATCAAATCAACAATTTCACACATTGTAAGGAAAAGGTGGAGAAACTGATGTTTTTCAAAAATTTACAAAGTCCAAGAGCCATAACTCTGTACAAAATCAACCAACTGGAACCAAATTCAAACTTGATCTGTATCTCACCCACATGTAGATATACTCATATACCAAATATGAAATCAATATGTCAAGCGGTTACAGAAAAAACTCCGGAAACCTATATTTTTCAAAATTTCACTAAGTCCAAGGGCCATAACTCTGTACAAAATCAACCGACCGGAACCAAATTCAAACTTGATCTGTATCTCACCTAGATATACTCATATATCAAATATCAAATCAATATGTCAAGCGGTTACAGAAAAAATCTCCGGAAACCAAAAAGTTAACGGACGGACGGAGGGTATACCATAATACGTCCGTCTTTCGACGGGCATATAAAAACAGCTCAAGGGTACATGAACCTTCTGATAGTAAAATGTTATCCAATGATCATTGCAAAAAACTCATCTGTAGTTTAGGGAAGATTTAGTCGTATAACTAAAGAAGAAGCAATGGTAAAAATCACAAATAGACATCATAGTAAATGTGAAATTTGATAATTCAAATTGATAAGTGCATCTTTAATTTTATTTCTATGGATTTAATTCTAAAATTTTGTATATCATTTTCAGTAGATTTCTTCTTTTCTGGAGGATGTAGTATCATGGATTTGGTAGTAACTTGAATAGCACAAATAAGAACTGTAATTCTAACATGGCTCTGTTAATCGTCAACCAGTTTAATTAAGAAATAAAACATGGCCGCCATACTATATTGTCATTATAACATGGGCTTGGGGTGTTTTTGCAAATATTTTATCCCGAGCGTTAGCGAGGGGTAAAATATGCAAAAGCAATGAAAGCCCATGTTATAATGACAATATAGTATTTGGCGGGTATGATTTATTTCGATTCTAATATGGAAATTTCACCCATTTTATATCCGAAGCGAGCAGCGACTATCTAATGGTTCGTAATATTTTGATTTTGATAAACAAACTCACTGACAAAAAAACTTTCAACAAATACAATAAAAGCTTACTTTTGTTTGATTTAATTGCTTTTCTAACTGTAGAAAATGCCTCAGGTCCTCTTTATCTCCATTCAAACTTTCCAACCAACGCTGCTTACGAACCGGACATTACGATTTTATTTGTGACGTCACAAGCAGGAAAATTAAAGTTTGTCCCTAACATTGCCTTTTCAAATAGAAAACAATTCCACAATGAATTTCGGAAACAAATTTAATTAAAAATTTGTTAGTGGATGGTAGATTTTGACAGTTAAAATGTAAAATAGATATAAAATATGCAACAGAAACTATGCATCTTTTGTGCATGTGCTAAGAGTGTTATATTGGTATTATAACATGACTCTATTTACAAAGCTAATACAGGAAACCATATTAGAATACTCGATAACCATATATTTCGCAACATGTGCAAATGGTATCCAAATATCAGTAAACGGGACATAAAACAACGATTTTAATTTTTTTGTATTGTTTATGAAGGAAATAAAGGTTAAGGACACTTTTTAACTGAATCATGCAATTCAGACAGGTAAATGTGTATTGTTTTGCTTTCTATTTGAATTTTGAACTTGCATATCTGTTTGAAAACGTCAGATTGTGTATTGTGACGTCAGGGGTGTAAAATTTTTTTCCTGAAGGTCAAGCCCAGGGCTTTTAAAGATTTGTCAAGCCCTAGCCCTACTCTATAAATGCAAAGCCCTCGAACAGCGACATTATCAGATTTTTATTGCGATCTGATTAATTAGAGGTGTTAAAACAACATGAATCATAACATAAAATCCTATCAAATAAAATGCCAAAATGATTCCAAAACTATTTAGAATACTATTTAGATATTGATTTATTTTCATACCGATGAAAAAATAGATTATTAAAAACACTACCAGAAAGTTATTTGTCGATGTTTGAGGCTTAATTTGACACCCAATTTAAATAAACTCTCGATCAATTGATTGAAAATTATTTTCTATTTAAATAGAGAAAGGCTGTACGGACTTTTTCTAAAGGAGAAAAGCAAATTCCGAGGCGTCCTACTTCACTCCCCCGGGCGTCGGACTAACAGATTTTTACACCCCTGGACATCATAGACACAGACAGCAATGGTCGCTTCAGAATGGAAAATTCCATTTTCTGTCATATTAGAATCGAAATAATCCATGGCAGGTATATGGTTATTGTCATCTAACCATTGGCTGGGCCTTTTATATTCCTAAATTTAACCCCTCGCTAACGCTCTGGGTTAAAATCGAATATAAAGGCCCAGCCCATGATTAAATTTCCAGTAACCATATACCTGCCATGAATTATTTCTTATTTAAGATGTAATGCAGAATTACATACAGTATTGGACCATGTGTTTGCACATCCCGTGATTCCAGGCGCTGCCGATCTTGAGCTGTTAAAGCTATTTTTGGACCAAAATAAGATGTTATATTCTGCTGAAGTGAAATATCCAGGCAAATCCTGCAATTTGATTGGTTACCTTGACAGGGGATATGAGACCGTATCCCCGTGGTAGTAAAATCACAAATTTTAAACGCTTTTAACAGAAAAATTATAGCACTTCTAGCAGAATATAAAAGTTATTCGGGCTTCACAGGGGATACGGGTTCATATTCCCTGTCTGTGCCCTATATCCCCTTCGCCTGACGGCTCAGGGGATATAAAACACAGACAGGGAATATGAACCCGTATCCCCTGTGAAGATTCCCGAATAACATATAATGTTACAAGCTGACATCTTTAACTTTTGATATCTAAATAAAAGATACATTGCAACATATCTTGCAGAAGAATTAATCACTTAACATTGAAAGAGCTGAAATAGCTAATCTGTATTTATAACATGCAATCCTAACTCAGTCCTTCAAAATATCCCATTGACTTGGGCGCGAAAGTGAAAGTACGCAACCCTGACCTGATATGAATGTTTGAACTTTTCAAACTTTTACTTCAATTCGCACCCTGGTTCAAGAGAAGAATTCAAAATCGGGACTTCAAAGTGTGCCAAATAACAGATTATAATACATCAATATTGATCAAAAATGAATTTTAGGGCAATGTAAATATAAGCAACCGGTACGTCAGGTCGTAAAGGGATTCATGTATTATAATCGCCCTGTTATAACATAGTTCGCTTTCACTTTCTGTGTTAGCGGTAGACCAAAATTTCCTTTAGCCAAAGTGGCTAATTGGTGCAAATTATAATTAGCCACGCTGAGGTTTCATTCGCCACAAAAAAAAAAGAACATTTGACATTTTTGTTTTAAAAATGCAAAAAATGAAATTATTTCAAAGTATTTCCTCAACATTGTAGGGATACTGTCAATTTTGTCAATTCTAGTCATACATTCATATTACTTGTGACAGGAAGCCTACTAAAGTTGCAGAAACTGATTTCAATAGCAAAATGGTTGATTGAGCTAATGGATTGATTCTTCAGTTCACCTGCACTAGCCAGGGCCCGGCAGGTCTCACTCTAGGATTCAATTCGTGAAGTGGCAAAGTCACTTTGATGATAAGAATCATGCTCTCCTGTGGTCCAAGTCCGAAACACACAGGCACTTGTTTCTATCCACTGGGCTCGAGAGTCCATGCCAGTACGAATTTTTGTACTGGCATGGACTATCGAACCTGGTGGATAGAAACAAGTGCCTGTGCCGAAACAACCAAGTCCAAGGTAATACCATGCCGATACGTCCTGCTACCATCTGAACTGAACAATGCCCACAAGTCACAGGCACTTGTTTCATAAAAAATGAAAGGTAGGGACTGACATTTTTATGAAACAAGCAGGTTGGGGAAAATCCCAATTGGAGTACTATACCCCAATTGAGGTATAATATCCCAATTGGGGTATACGGTTATATCCCAACTGGGGTATATTACCAGTTATTTGTTAATTATATTTTAGGGGTTTTCTGCAGATCGATTTATGATTTTACAAACCAGTGACTCTAATTTAGAGATAACATAAGACATTGTAAGATTTGAGGAGCTAACAATCGTTCTATGCTGCTTTTCTAAAAGAAAACTCTTTCTACATTCGAATAAAGCAAACTGTGATAGATTTAGGAAAATATTTTTTGATTATCAAAGAAATTAAGAAGGGAGAAATGTCCAAATAAACATGTCATTTGATTTCATTCAGAGTTTTCTCTCTTTGTCCATGTCTTAAAAATACTCTGAAAGTAGTCTGTAACAATAGTGTTTGAAACTTCAATATCTTTGCTTATTTTTACAAACTAAACTTCAGTTCAACTAAATTATATTTTCACACACTCCCCGTTTCTCTTGCCTTGATATTATACCCAGTTACAATTGCGATGACCTTTTTTATTTTGACAGAATCAAATATATGATTTTACGTCCTTAAAATTCCCCTGCTTGTGAAATGCAGCATCATCAAGTAGATGGCGATATGTCATTTGATGACAACAATCACAAAGTTTCTCATGTATAATGTTTCCTTACGCACCATTGAATTGAGAAAAAATAATCTATATTAAACTGACCAGATACCCCAATTAGGGCATAACCATAAACCCCAATTGGGATATTATACCTCAATTTTGGTATAGTACCCCAATTGGGGTTTTCCCCAACCTGACAAGTGCCTCTGATAAGTGACATAAAGTGTTGCAGTTGGCTTTCATGTTTTAGTTTCATTTTAGGGAGTTGGCGTGATGTTGACCTAAAGTACTTTGCAAATTTTTAAATATTTTCATCTCTTATAACCTGTAACACTTGACTGCATAACCCGCTGTACTAAAGCTTTCATAATTGTTATTTTCACACGTTTTCTTGTTGACAATTTTTTTTACTCGCCTGTAATTCTACACCCGGAAACGGAAGTATACCATCGCCAAGGATACGGCGGCAACTTGTTTGTCTGAATGATAACGATACAGAACAGATAGTAAGATTCTTCTTGTTGTAGCATTTAAGACACGGGTTTCATTGTTTGAAAACCGCAATGAAGCTTCGACTTTTACATTAAAGTCCAAAAGAGGAAATATATTGGTCGAAATATTCAAGGTTTTCATTTTAGCAAGGCCATTTCAATTTCACTCAGTTTCAGTCCAGGGTTTCAGTGCACTCAAGCATTCTAATCTCACAATAGCCTCTATTGCACATTTTCTCAGCATTACATGAGCTTGTTTCCATGTCAGAAATAATTCATTTTCTCCCTGCATCGGTAACAAGTAGTGAAGTATATTGTCCTATCCGTGAGGGAGCAGGGACCTGCCAGGGTAGATACGATAAGATAACCCTCAGTTCACTATGTTCCCGTGAGGGTTACGACTTGGTCCCATTACCCGTAATGGAGCAGCCCGGTGTGACTCACACCGGGCGAAATAATTGTTTTATTATGAGCTTATCAGACCTTTGATAGTATTAAATCTCCAAATTAACATTTTTCCTCCTTAATCAATCAAAATTTGCATATTCTTCCTCATGAAAAGTGTTGCACATCAAATTGAAAATCTGAAGCGAAGGCTTTGAAAAGTAAATCGCCATTTTGACAGAGACTAATGAATAAAATCATAAAATGCTGCCACAGATTCGGCAAATCAATGTCGGTCATAGACCGGAATTTAACATTAATATCATCCGGAAATGTCCTGATTTGGTTTTAAAATCCTACATCCGATCATGTTCATCAAAATTAATTTCAAAATGGCCGAAACTTGGAAAACAATTTTGAGAACGTGTTTCAAAAAAGAACGTTTTGAGCCACTTAAGGAGATATTTTTACAGAAATATAAGAAACATAAGCAATAAAAATTTATTATAGGTATTTTGCTTGCAAAATGAAACAAATTTTGCTCCATTACGGGTAATGGGACCAAGTCATAACCCTCACGGGAACGTAGTGGATTGAGGGTTACGTTATCGTATCTAGGAGTAGGGTGGCCGATTGGTTAAGGTGCTGGACTTAAGATCAAGAGGCCTGACACCGCTGTGAGGGTTTGATCCTAATACATGTCATTGATTCCAGGTACCTACCCTAGCTTGAGGGTTTCACCAGTTTTCAACAATGGACCATCAGCCTTTCCTGTCTCTCAAAACCTTGCGACCATGTGAGAACGGCATCGGTGCTGACAGGTTGAAAAATCTCGTCGTTGGTTAAAGGGCTCGTATAGAGTTTATGTTAATTGTTCAGTTGTGATCACCGACTTTAAATAAAACTTACCTTTACCTTTAATGAATAAAATTTAATGCTTCTCTCTTTATCTATGTCTCAGTTCTTTAGTTTGCATTTTTCAAATTAATTAAATTTATCCTGTTTATTTGCAGTATCAGTCTAGCTGTTTAAAGCCATCTGAAATACACATAGCTACTCATGATTTTGTCCAAATAGAATACAGAATCAAATGTATGACCAACAACTTCACATTCTAGGTTAAAACACAAATTGCAATAATAGTCGCAGTCTGATTTGAACAAGGGAATAACCCAAATGTTATACCGAATAAATATTAAAATCTCTGGTCTAGTTCCTTGATATGTCTGTTTAAGTTCAAGTTATGTTTCAGTTTTTTGTGACGAAAGTTTGAAATATAATGAATATGGCAATGCTGTGCTATTTCTCTGGCAGGAATTTAATGCAAATAAGTTATCAATACATGTAGCTCAAAATGCATTTATAATAAGAGTGCGTAATAATAAAAATGACTTTTCACTTTCACTTATTTTATTTTTAGTTTGTATTGGAATAGCAGTGAAAATGAAATACCGTCGGACCGACGGACATGTCCGGTAAAATCGGCACAGGTCCGGTAAAAAATTCTATTTTACCGGTCCTTATGTCCGGTAATATTTTGGCTCATACATAAGGAAAATTCTGTGTCTGAGAAGTAAATCTTTGTGCATGACTTTTAAATAGTATAACTCCATGTATTCCTGGTTGTATTTTAATCTAAAATGTGAGATCTTTTGATCAATTGTCTGATTTTCAGTTTATTTATCGAGGGCACAATAGTGTAGGGGAAAGAAACTTGCACAAGATGTTAAGTTTCCATATATGGTAGTTTCATATATGGTATACATATTTATAAGCCTCTTTCAACTGGAGCACCTCCAACAGAGGGGATAAATGCAGATTTACTTCTGAAAAGAGCTTTGTTAGTCAAAAAGAATACAGGTCATATGCCAAAAACATTTTTCTTTGATAGGAATCATTTCTTATAGTTAATTAAAGTTATACATTGTTTCATCTCCCAAATGAAAAAAACATGAAGCTTTAGGGAAAGAATTTTCATTTTTTTTTGTACATAACCACATGATACATTGTATTAAACTTAGATGATTTTTTGATGCATCTTGCTACGTCTTGGACTTTTTTTAAAGCCTTTTATTCTTGGACAGAGAGTCATAGTANTGGTAATCTGTTGAAATACAATTATTTATAGACATAGATTTCCATTTACTTGTGACATGGCGAATAAAATTGGTCAATTTTAGTGTCAGCAAATATTAATGTGTCCATTTTGCAATGGAATTTTACAAAAAGGTATATACTTTTGGGACTGGTCATATCAGCTGGAATTCTGAATTCAGAGGGTCCTGTTTTCAGAAGAACTTTAACTAATTTATAAGTAGAAATTCTGAACCAAACCCATTGTTCGGTTTCTAGAGGAATCCAGTTTTTAGAGGGGTCTGTTTAAGGGGTTCCACGTATCTCTCATGCAAAGCTCCTCCCTCAACTGATTTGGCACTACTACTTTCAGGCATTTTCTGTTTTTGTACTGTGGTTTGAATTTTGGTCCTCAAAATGTTTTCCTTAAAACTGAAGAGACATAAGGTGTGAAAAAGGCCGTTTCAGAAACTGAGGAATCGTGGGTACAATGATTGTACATGTACATGTATTTCAAATTTTAGTGTAAGGAAAATCAATTTTCAACCAATGATGTTACGTTTTTATGTTCCTGACCAATCAAAATATTTTGGTGTATGCTCTACCCACAATGCTTTAGTTTCTGAAACAGGGAATGTCATCTGCAGAATTTACTACATTTTCATTATTTGTGGTTTCATCTACATATAATTACATATATTCCATTTCAGCAGGTTTATCTTTCCTGTCTATACCAACCAATACACACAATCCTTTACCAATGGAGTTAATAATTTTTCCATCAACTGAAAGTGAAATAAAGGGCTACGCCGAGCGCAGCATGATACGACCGCAGCATGTCGACCACTGAAATTTCAACAAAAGTAGTTTAAAGTGAATGTGGACACAGTAGAGAGCTTGACACAATAATTAGATGGACACAAAAAGAAGCTAGACACAGTTATTAGCTAGAAACAAAATAGGGAAAAAACCCTTTTGATTACTTACTGATAAAAACTGTAAGAGCTATGCAAAATATGTACTATCAACTAAAACTTTACATCCATAGAAATTCAAAGAAAAAATCCATCGAAATCTGATGAAAAATAAAGATATGACACATTTAGAAAAATTGCAATTTTGGCCCCTTTGACCCCTTGTAGCTCCGAAACAGTAAGACCTACAAAAAATCCGTTGACATACTACTGAAAGCTTATATAAAGAGGAATCCAAAGAAAAAAATCCCATCGAAATCCGATGAAAAATAAAGATTTGACATATTTAGAAAAATTGCATTTTTGGCCCCTTTGACCCCTTGTAGCTCAGAAATGGTAAGACCTACAAAAAATCCGTTGACATAATAATTAAAGCTTAGCTCAAGAGGAATCCAAAGAAAAAAATCCCATGGAAATCCGATGAAAAATAAAGATTCGACATATCTAGAAAAATTGCATTTTTGGCCCCTTTGACCCCTTGTAGCTC
>MJUU01023330.1:41769-58982 GCA_002080025.1 Modiolus philippinarum
TATTTTTTTTGAGATTTGCCCCTGTTGGGCCCCATTTATCTCGTGAGTGGTACATGCTACGTGAAATCCGTTGGCATACTCCAGATTGGAAATTTCCTCAGGAGCACACTGAAACAAACCCCATCAAAATCCAATAAATAATAAAGATTCTACAGTCAAATATGTGAAAACACCTCATTTAACCCTTTTTTGGCCCCTAATTCTGAAATGGGTGGGGCAAAAACCTAAAGGAAAATAACTTTTCTCAAGAATGTTCCAAGAAACATCATACTAAAATTTGAAAACAATCCATCCACTAGAACCAAAGTTATGCTGTCCACAGACACGAAAATACCTAATTTTACCCCTTTTTGGCCCCTCTTTTGCCTCTTTTTCAAAAACGGGTTGGGCAGGGAAAGCGAAATTAAAACCCGGGCTTAAGCTTGTGCCAACAAACATCATACTAAAATTTGATAACAATCCGTTCACTAGAACTAAAGTTATGCTGTCCACAGACGCCGACGCCGACGCCGACGCCAACGCCGACGCCGACGCCAGCGCCATACCATAATACGACCGCAAAATTTTTGCCGTCGTATAAAAATATTACTCATTATGATGTATATAAAAATACATGGCTACACAAAAGTAAGCCTGATATCACTAACATAAAATTCAGCATGATATGACTTACAGCACTTTGAAAAGGGATACATTTAGACAAGTACTGACAGAAAAAAAATTACCATATTTCAGGATATTTTTGCATGTGTTTAATTTTCTCTGTGTTCGCGCTTGACAATCTAGAGCAAAAATTAGTCTCACCATACATTTCAGCACCTATTCACATGCTTTCCATAAAACATTGAACACAAACTATAAACACAGCAAATAAATCCTCGTCTTGCTTTACACCAAAATTGCGAACAAAAGCCGACACCAAAATAGCCCGATATACAGTATAGCACAAATAAGAACTGTAACCAAGACATACTGTAAAGTCATGTAAGTATATCTATGTAACGTAGCATCATAACAAAGAGTAAATTGAGTTTTTGTACAACTGAGAATTTTATCTAAATCCCTAATTCAAACTAGAGAATGTGTCTATAAGACACGGATGCCCCGCCAACAAATTTATCACAACAGATAACCTAAGTCAATCAGGCATAAAAATTAGTTCCCGGTCACTGGATCATCCGTAAGTACCATAACAGATGATTAATTTGATGAAATATTCCATTGGTACAATGTGTAGTTGTTAAGAAATGGACTTAAACGCAAAATTTAACAAAAGTAACTCAAGCGTAAAATATAGGTCAAAGCTACCTAACTGTCAATGTTTTGGGTAGTACTCATCAAGGCAATTAATATGAAGAAATATCCCATTGGTACAATGTGTAGTTGTTGAGAAATGGACTTAAACGCAAAATTTAATAAAAGTCACTCAAGCGTAAAATATAGGTCAAAGCCACTTCATTCTTGATGATTTGGGTAGTACTCATCAAGGTCATTAATTTGATGTAACATCCTTCTGGTATGAAGTGTAGTTGATGAGAAACGGACCTTAACGCAAAATTTAACAAAAGTCACTCAAGCGTAAAATGTAGGTCATGGATCCCTAATTGCTTGGTAGTACTAATCAAGGTGCATATACTGATGTAATAATATTAAAATATTACAAGAGGTTACCAAAATATTGACCTAAACACGAAACTTAACATCGGGACGGACGGACAAGGGTAAATCTATATGCCCCTTCCACAACGTGGCGGGGCATAAAAATTTATGGCATGACAAGCCTTTTTCAGGAGATGACAACTGAATTCATTACATACAATTAAAAACAGCTCAAGGGTACATGAACCTTCTGATAGCAAAATGTTATCCAATTATCATTGCGAAAAACTCATCTGTAGTTTAGGGAAGATTTAGTCGTGTAACTAAAGAAGCAGCAATGGTAAAAATCACAAATGGACATCATAGTAAATGTGAAATTTGATAATTCAAATTGATAAGTGCATCTCTTATTTTATTTCTATGGATTTAATTCTAAAATTTTGTATATCATTTTCAGTAGATTTCTTCTTTTCTGGAGGATGTAGTATCATGGATTTGGTAATAACTTGCATAACACAAATAAGAACTGTAGTTCTAACCTAGCCCCTGTTAATCGTCAACCAGTTTAATACTCGATAACCATATATTTCGCACATGCGCAAATGGTATCCAAATATCAGTAAACGGGATGAAAAACAACAATGATTTTTATTTTGTTTGTCTTGTTTATTAAGGAAATAAAGGTTAAGGACACTTTTTAACTGAATCATGCAATTCAGACAGGTAAATGTGTATTATTATTTTATTTCGATTTGAATTTTGAACTTGCATCTGTTTGAAAACGTCAGATTGTGTATTGTGACGTCATAGAAACAAACAGCAATGGTCGCTTCAGAATAGAAAATTCCATTTTCTGTCATATTAGAATCGAAATAATCCATGGCAGGTATATGGTTATTGTCATTTAACCATGGGCTGGGCCTTTTATATTCATAAATTTAACCCCCGCTAAAGCTCTGGGTTAAATTCAAATATAAAAGCCCAGCCCATGGTTAAATTTCCAATAACTATATACCTGCCATGAATTATTTCTTAATAAAGATGTAATGCAGAATTACATACAGTATTGGACCATGTGTTTGCGCATCCAGTGATTCCAGGCACTGCCGATCTTGAGCTGTTAAAGCTATTTTTAGACCAAAATAAGATGTTATGTTACATGCTGATATCTTTAAAGGGAAAATTCATGATTTTTTACATGTTGGCTTATTTTGTTCCTTGTAATGAAAAATGCATATTTTTCAAGTTTTATTAAAAAATTCGAAAAAATACAGAAGTCGTCAAAGAATTTCTTTAATATATTTTGACTATAATTGTAGGTTGTGACGTCAAAACCTACTACTGAATCATGGGAAATAACTTTAAAAGTCTGCATCGATACAGATCAGTTTACGTAATTTAAATCGCACAGATGATTTTTGATGAGGCTAATAATAAAAAAATAAAAAGGATGTAAATAAACCCCGAAGGAATTTAAATAAAAAATACTTTTGTCTTTATGAATTTATACGATTGAAATGCTTTAATTGAAAGCGCAAATCTTAATTTTGTATATTAAAGGATGCATTGTATCATTTTGATATACTTAGCTATTTATATAACATAAAAGTTTCTTATTTTCTCTTTTTTTAACTGTTGCGTTATTCTTCATTATCATTTGTTCAATGATTAATTTTTGACTTTGACAAGTGGCAAGCAATCTTTGATGTCCATGATCTCTCGCACACAGGTGACACAGATTTTAACACCTGCGTCCCCTCAGGTGTTGCATAATAATTTCTAAGCCAATTTGTAAATCTTTACATGATTACCTGTACCGTTACATCAATAGAAACAATATACTGAGGCTATAATTGCACGTGGGTGCACATTTGGTTGTAGACAATATTGGATGGAATTTGAAAACATACTTTATAAAAATCGATCTTCTGTTGTTTTTTCTATTCAAAATATAAAAAAAATGTGTCAACAGATATCAGACTTCATAAGAGCAAGGACTTATACGTCCTTGACAAGAAAATATTGAAAAGAAGAGGGTTAATAATTGACAATTATGAGTCAAGATATTCTAATTAAAAAACAAGCAGAACTGTATATAGTTCGCCCAATGTGTTATAACAGGGGAAATCTAATAAATGTTATAGGTTTTTTTTTATGAATAGAAATCAAATTAAAAATTTATTGGGTTACTATTCAAATGGGAAAAATACAAGCATATATATATAGACATCATTCAAATTGTCGCGTAATCTTGAATGTATATGCATTTATAAGATTGAAGAGCCCAAGAGTCGTATAAAAAATAATTTGCTTAGACTTGGTTTTAGGCACCTAAACTCTATTTCATTTAGAAATGCTTTTTATCTTGAATGATTCTGTAATATTGTAAAATTTTATTATTGATCTAAAAAATTTACATCTACACAAAACAGACAAAAATATTTCTTGCTAATTACCCGACACGGAATACATATCGAAAATATGAGTAAAGTTTGTGTTTTATGCATAAACCCGTATTCTACCCCTCTTGGTTAACAAATACTGTAATTTTGTGTTTTTGTACTTCTACACATGCAAATTGTATTATTTATTTATTATATATATTTATCTTCTCTGCAACTAAGCTTAGTTCACGACAATAAAGATATTCATATTCATTAACAAATATGTGCGAACTAGACATCGGAGAGATGGCAGCCATCTCTAAGGGCCCTGCTGTATATAAGTGCAAATTTAAGTGTGTGTGGACACAATACAGGTGTGGACACAGTACAAGTGTGGAAACAACACAGGTATGGACACAATTCAATCATCAAGATTTAAACAGTATGTAATACCCAAAAGCAATAATCTGGCCTTGAAGACAAAGGTCAAGGTCAAAGATCACCAATCATGGTTCATGACACATCATCTTGAAGTGATCTATCTACATGCAAATTATCAAAAGCCTATCTCAAAATTGACAAAAAAGATATAGCCGGAACACGACTTGTCACTAGTAAAGCATAAATCTGACCTTGAAGACAAAGGTCAAGGTCAAAGGTCAACAATCATGGATGATGACACATCCTCTTGAAGTGATCTATCTACATGCAAAATATCAAAAGCCTATCTCCAAAGACAAAAAAGATATAACCCGGACACGACTTGTCACTAGAAAAGCAAAAATCTGACCTTGAAGACAAAGGTCAAGGTCAAAGGTCACCATTCATTGTTCATGACAAAGGTCAAAAATATGCAAAATATCAAAAGCCGATCTCAAAAGACAAGAGTTATAGCCCGGACACGACTTTGTTACGGACGGACAGACGGACGGACAGAGCGATTACTATAGGGCGTCCGCCACATAGTGGCAGGCCCTAATTAGTGGGTCCACTAGAAATAGAATATGAGAAATACACAAAATGCTTTAAAAATGCAAGGGATACAAGAAAAGAACGTGTTAATGATATAAACCATAAAAAAGTAATGTTTTTCTGTGAAATACATGCCATGTACTAATGATAGTGTACTAAGCACTGCTCGCTATAGTTGAATTGAAAAGTATTTGGGCTGTCATCAGAACATTTAGATAAATTGGCGAAGTTTGTGCCTTTCCTGGGTACTCTACATGTATTTCCTTTTGGGATTCGAAACTACAGAAGAGATGTTTTTTCTTTCTCTTTTTTAATTGCATGCCTCCGAGGTTAGGTAACATCATATAGAAGAAGAAGAAGAAGAATGTTTTATTGTCCATTAAAATGGGCCCACGAGGGGCATGATACAAAAAACACATATAAACAAACAAAGTAAAACAGAATACAATTCAACATGACAATATATACATGCTCATATATTACTCTAGCTTATGAATAGGAATTTATCCGACTGTATGCAAGTTTTGTGTAATAGTGTTTGGATGAGAGAGAGAGGAACCAGAGTATAAACCACGCTAATACTTCCTGTCATGTCCACAGGTAAGTACATGTTTGTTGATTGAGGGTAATAAATTTTGTTGGACAACAATCTG
Source organism: Modiolus philippinarum (assembly GCA_002080025.1). Classification (NCBI taxonomy): domain Eukaryota; kingdom Metazoa; phylum Mollusca; class Bivalvia; order Mytilida; family Modiolidae; genus Modiolus; species Modiolus philippinarum. The sequence goes on from MJUU01023330.1 coordinate 47,378, forward strand.
TCAAAGATTACCTGTGCATGTGTCTTATTATCCCTGTTAATATTTTTTCAATTATTTGTAGAGTAGTCTGCTCATCAGAACATAGATTTATTATCCATGGTCAGAATTTCGCATTGCACCTTTTTTGATATTTTCAAACATTTTTTAAAAATAAAATGTTGGTTTTGTACCTAGATGTGATCAAAATATTTGAACAAAACCCGGAAATGTATAATAATACACTTTTGTCATACAATCATTTAGTTAGACAACTGTCTGCTTCACATTGATAAAGATTAAAGAATGTACATGATGGCAACGGTAGGTCACTGTTATTTGGTATCTCTAAGGTCATTAGACATATCTTGACAATTTTTATCGAGAGGATGGCAAAATGGTGACAACAAAGTCAATCTCATCGAAATATCGATCTTGTGCACTTATCCTTTGGAATAAAACATAAATATACATGTAGATGTATACTGGTTCATTTATACAAATGGAAAATAATATCAAATTTCATTTTTTTTGTGAATTTTCCCTTTAACTTTTGATATCTGAATAAAAGATATATTGCAACATATCTTGCAGAAGAATTAATCACTTAACATTGAAAGAGCTGAAACAGCTAATCTGTATTTATAATATGCAATCCTAACTCAGTCAATATCCCATTGCCTTGGATGCGAAAGTGAAAGTACTCAAGAACTTTTCAAGCTTTTACTCCAATTCGCACCCTGGTTCAAGAGAAGAATTCAAAATCGGGATTTCAAAGGGTGCCAAATAACGGATTCTAATACATCAATGATGATCAAAAATGAATTTTAGGGCAACAAAATATAAGCAACCGGTACGTCAGGTCGTACGGGGATTCATGTATTATAATCGCCCTGTTATAACTAAACATAGTTCGCTTTCACTTTCACGGCTGAGGCAATGGACTATTTTGAAGGACTGAGTTAGCATTGCATATTTCTGACAAAAAATGAGTGCTATGGATACAGTGACATATTGCCTATTGGGACGTGAAAATAAATATTGGAGCTACTAAACAGATAACAGTAGGTCAGCCACATTATGAATATAAATTGATTGACATGAAAATGAGTTGAAGCTAGACGGTGCTCAAGATGGCATCCTCCCTTGTGATTTTTCAGTCATTGATAGTATAATTATGGAAGCAAATCCCTGTGGTAGGGGGTTCAGGTGATTTTTAAAATAAATACTCCGAAGTATTTTTGTGGTGCGAATCTAGTCACTGGAGTACCCTAAGTACAAAAAAGCCAAGAAAACTTCCCTACCTTGTTTAGTCTAACAGCAAGACTCTCAAAAATGCAAATTTTGCTTATTTTCGTGAAAAGCCGTTCGCTGATTTTAACGACCCATATTCTGAACTCAATAAATTCCATGTGCATTTATGACGTATTGTCTGTTTATACTATACATGAACGGGGTGCCCAAAGCCAAATAGCACAAAAATACCACGTGACCGGGGCCCTAAAGGTCATTTGTGACGTTTCCCATTATATGTCTATGGAGACTTCATTCATCACATATATGTTCCGTGACCTTTCGGACTTATAAAAAAAAAAGGAGTTTCTGCTCAAAATATCTTGCATACACGTAAACTCTTATCTAAATGTATTACTAAGACTGTGAGTTTATCAAGACGGCAAGGAGACACGTTTAATGCAAAGGGTAAATTTCTCGTGGTGAAAATCTCGGTAATATTTTTTTTGTATAAAAAAGTGGCACCGACCTTTCAAATCGCATTGCTCTGTACTAAATTGTTGTAACTTCCTAATTTTTTGCCAATTTGTTAACAATATAGGTAACTATTCAAAACTAAAGGTGATTAATCTGGGACAATTATCCTTTGTCCAATAGACACTGATTTCTAGAGTTCGGAATTTTGTGAGAAAAAAAAATCTATTTCTTATATTTTTGGGGACGCAAATTTAAATAGCCTAAATACTGCTCTTTCATAATATAGCTGCTATAAGGCATTTTCAACGGAAATGTGACGCAATTTGCCTTTGCCGGTAAAATTTTCGCTAAAACTTAGAATTTCAAATTTCAAAATGAGTGAATGGTACCCTTCTTTATGACGTCATTTCTCTTGACCCAAATACCCGAGAGCTATAATATAGGTATCAAATGAAAGAGCAAGAATGGGCCTTTCCACTGATACCACACATATGAGCCTATGTATTATAGACAGCTCGCTTCCTTGAATTTACGTTGTATGGAGATTCCCATATGTCACACGTAAAATAAGATCGATTGAACACCCTACCTGTCCGAAACGCACAGGCATTTGTTTCTATCAAACGGGCTCAAGAGTCCTTGCCAGTACGAATTTTTGTACTGGCGTGGACTCACGAGCCCGGTGGATAGAAACAAGTGCCTGTGCCGAAACGACCAAGTCCAAAGTAACACCATGGCCGATACGTCCTTCTACCATCTGAACTGAACAATGCCCACAAGTCACAGGCACTTGTTTCATAAAAAATGAAAGGTAGAGACTGGCATTTTTATGAAACAAGTGCCTCAGTCAGGCTCTGATAGTGACATAAAGTGTTGCTGTTGGCTTTCAGTTTTAGTTTCATTTTACTTTTAGGGAGTTGGCGTGATGTTGACCTTAAAGTACTTTGCAAATTTTAAAAATTTTTTCATCTCTTATAACCTGTAACACTTGACTGCATAACCCGCTGTACTAAAGCTTTCATAGTTGCTATTTTCACACGTTTTCTTGTTGACAAATTTTTTTTTACTCGCCTGTAATTCTACAACCGGAAACGGAAGTATACCATCGCCAAGGATACGGCGGCAACTTGTTTGTCTGAATGATAACGATACAGAACAGATAGTAAGATTCTTCTTGTTTTAGCCTTTAAGACATGGATTTCATTGCTTGAAAACCGCAGTGAAGCTTCGACTTTTACATTAAAGTCCAAAAGAGGAAATTGGTCGAAATATTCAAGGTTTTCATTTGATTTTCAAGTAACTAGCAAGGCCATTTCAATTTCATCATGTGTCATTCAGTTTCAGTGCACTCAAGCATTCTCACAATAGCCTCTATTGCACATTTTCTCAGCATTACATGAGCTTGATTCCATGTCAGAAATAATTTATTTTCTCCCTGCATCGGTAACAAGTAGTGAGAAGTATATTGTCCTATCAGGGAGCAGGGTGGCCGATTGGTTAAGGCCCTGGACTTAAGATCAAGAGGCCTGACACCGCTGTGAGGGTTTGATCCTAACACATGTCATTGATTCCAGGTACCTACCCTAGCTTGAGGGTTTCACCAATTTTCCACAATGCCATTTCCTGTCTCTCAAAACCTTGCGACCGTGCGAGAACGGCATCAGTGCTAACAGGTTGAAAAATCTCGTCCTTGGTTAAAGGGCTCGTATAGAGTCTATGTTAATTGTTCAGTTGTGATCACCAACATTAAATAAAACTTACCTTTACCTGTAATAAATAAAATTTAATGCTTCTCTCTTTATCTATGTCTCAGTTCTTTAGTTTGCATTTTTCGAATTAATTAAATTTATCCTGTTTATTTGCAGTATCAGTCTAACTGTTTAAAGCCATTTGAAATACACATAGCTCCTCATGATTTTGTCCAAATAGAATACAGAATCAAATGTATGACCAACAACTTCACATTCTAGGTTAAAAATAACACAAATTGCAATAATAGTCGCAGTCTGATTTGAACAAGGGAATAACCCAAATGTTATACCGAATAAATATTAAAATCTCTGGTCTAGTTCCTTGATATGTCTGTTTAAGTTCAAGTTATGCTTCAGTTTTTTGTGACGAAAGTTTGAAATATAATGAATATGGCAATGCTGTGCTATTTCTCTGGCAGGAATTTAATGCAAATAAGTTATCAATACATGTAGCTCAAAATTCATTTATAATAAGAGTGCGTAATAATAAAAATGACTTTTCACTTTCACTTATTTTATTTTTAGTTTGTATTGGAATAGCAGCTGAAGCTCTGTTTGCAAGAACTTTTTGATCTCCTCATGTAGACAACTATGCATTTCATGTAGACAACTATGTATACTTTGCTTAAAATTCAATTAATAGCTAGGATTATTTGCGAATCCAATCATTGATGTCACAAAATCAATTTTTTGGTTGGCAAAATTGTACTTCAACAATAACTTGCATTTTATAGCAATGGGACAGAATTTTATTTTTTAAATAACTTTTTGCATACTAGTCCGATTTTAGATCTGTTAAATGCATAATAAACTTCGAGATTTTCATATTTTTACCACCGATTTACTTTTTAAAAATTTCCCCTGAATAATTTAAAATGTGTATTTCAAATATTTAGAAATTGTGAAAAATTTGAATGCTTTACAAATATGTGAATATATTAAATAAAAATGATCAAAAATCGAAATTTTGTATATCCTATTAAACTGCAAAATGTCTACAATTCAGATCAAAAGAAATTATAAAATTACCTTTAAAAACAATTTCATACCAGGTAATTGAAAAATGACATTCTTATGACCTTAATTAATGAATACAATTTCTTGCCAACCAAAAGGGTCCACAGGTAAAATTTTCGATGTGGTGACGTCACGGCGAATAAGCCCATACTGGTTACATGTAGTTGTTCATTACAATACATGTAATTATCAGTTGACATTTTTTGACTGCTCTTTCATTCTCTTATTCATTGAATTAATTTATTTTTGTAGAAATTTCAAGATGACAGATGCAGATACTTCAGGAAGTCGGCCACCAGAGCCTATATCCATAACAGTGCAGAGAGTTAAGAATCTGGTAAGCAATTTTGTCCTTTGATCACATCTGTTGTAGATTTTTAGTCACTGCATATCTCTTTTATGATTGGTGGAATAAATATTGGACAACAATATTGTTTGAGACATGCATAAGGCCACACAAAGTTAATTAATTGGTTGTCAGGCAATTTTTTATTGAAACTTATGAGGGAGGGAAGTATTATTTTATCTTTTTATTTGTCAAAACTTAGATGAGGCAGCTTTTGATATTGTAAAAACCACCAAAAATGTAGTTAGGAAGGTGATTTTGTATTTTTATTTAATTGAAATGGCAAAAATAGGGTCAATGAGGGGCTTTTTTTCAAGCCTCAAAATAGATGAGGGAGGGCCTGAGAACCAATAAATTATTTTTTAATGGCCTAATGTTTGAGCCATTGAGTTCAACTGTTTATGATTTTAGAGATAATAGAATACAAATAATTGATTTTTTCCTATATTTGTAGAAAGGATCAAAGGGAGATAATGTACAGGTTATGGTTAAAATGGAGTTTGGTGATAAAACCTTACTTAATGGAGATCCACCAAAAGTTGATTGTACTCCTGATACACCTGCTGAAATGAATTATACAGAGACTATCAATGTCAGTTGTGATGATGCAATTATGTTGGACGAGTTGGCTCACAGACCTGTTGTTTGTAAGTAAGGCCATCATAAAATGATTACTAGATTCTTATCCCTTTTTACTCGAAACTTGGGGCGGCAGAGCAAAGTTTATTTTATATTTTTTATCAAATTCTGTGAAAAATGCTGTCATTTTAAAGGAAATTTACCAAAATAGGCCAAAAATCAGAATAAAAATTTTTTGAGGCGGATGAAAAAAATCAGGGCGGGCGGGGATGAGAATCTCGGATATTTTTTATTATGGCCTAAAATGCAGAATGATTGGACATTCACAATGACTGTGGAAGTACTTTTATTAGTAAACATCAATTTTCATGGTTTTCATAAATATCACTATTTTGTTGGTACATGTACTTTAATTCATGGTATTGAATTCTATGCATAAATCTTTAAGGAAAAATTATTTCGTTGGGAACTTTATTTGGTGATTTTAGTGAACCACCAAATCCATGAAAATTAGAACCCCATGAACAATAGTACTTTCACAGTAACATAGAATAAGTGCATTGCAATGAATATACTGTATCATGAACTTTTCGGCCACAAAAATTTAATCTATTGTTCACTGGCCAGTCTTGACAAAAGAAAGAGCTAATGATATTTTTTTTAATAGGCTGAACCTACACTTTTAACTCAAAATCAAGAAAATAATAGAGGAAAATTAACAGGAAACACTTACAAAGACTTAAAATTACAACCACTGGTCACAAAAACATGTATAGCATGACTTAAAATAACCCAACCAATTTTGAATTTTTATCGATATGATTATTCAATACAGTGAAACCTGTCTAAACCAAACCCTGACAAAACCGAATCCCTGTCTAAACCAAACTCGATGTAAAGACCTTTGTATTGATTTCTATTTATTATGAACCTGTGTAAACCGAACACCTGTCTAAACTGAACAAAATATGCAGTCCAAAAGGGGTTCGGTTTAGAAGGTTTCACTGTATATGAATATTTTAATGCTTTTTGAAAGTATATTCTGAATGTTTTTTCATGAGTCTTTTGTCTTATTTAAGTGACTGTCATTGAAGTACTGCCAAAAGAGAAGAAACAAAAAGAAGAAAAGATAACTCCTTTAGGACAAGCTACTGTTGATTTACTTCCCTTATTGAAAGGTAACTTTTTTGTTTGAAATTTTTTTGAAGTTACAGTATAGAATTGGACATGTCAGAACTAGATTCATATGAGATCTCCCATATAAATTTGTAAAAATGGATTTGTTTTTCAATATTTACTGTGAATTATTCCTTATCTGTCTATTATTTATTATGTGCTCTGTATGACACAATTCAGTCCATTTTACATAGTTTTGTGTGGACATTCATATCTGTTAGAAAGAGTTTGTATGATTTGGACATTTGTAATATTGTTTAAATATGATGTCTTTTCAGCAAGACCTGTGCCATTTTTTAAATCAAAATAAATTAACACCAAAAGCTGAAATAAGACTAAAAAAATAAATGTGTGTTTCCAGTTACCTGTATGACCCTTATTTTTCCTTCTGACCCTAGCAGTTTTTCCCATACTTCAAACTGTTCTTGTGTGACTTCGATCATTGTAGCGATAGTCTTTGGTCTTGTAGGAAGCAACACCACTGAGATGTGTCTATTTCTACAACTACTAGCATTATTCATCAGAAAATGTACAAGATAACAAATATTTTTTCTTTTGCCTTTTCGAAAAAGTACAGGACAACCTAAGGGAGAGAATTATGATTTCTTTCTCCTGATAATATATTTTCATTACAGGGCATTATTTAATATTATTACATTATCTTTTCAGGAAAACAAAAGGAAACATATTCATTGACAATCAATCCTTCACCTGGTTCACCGCTAGAAAGCATCCCTCCAGAAAATCCAAAGGTAAAACTAAGTTAGAAAAAAAAATGTGATTAATCCAAGGTTGCTTATGGTCAGTTCTTGTATTTTTGAAATTTAAGAAAGCCTTTTTATCAGCGAATGATGAGTTGACAAAAACATGTGTGAACCAAACTTTATACTTGGTCCCAAGTATAGAATTATCTATAGAAATAGGACCTGCCTAATTTATACACCTGCCAAAACTGAAAAAGATTTTGGTCTCATGGCTTTTCGGGGAAAACAAGTTTCACAGTATGTATTTAAAGGAAAATGTTCGTATTTTCATTGTTTTGGTAGGAAGTAGGGCCTGTAAGTCTCGTACAATTTTGGAACTTCCGGGATCAAAAATTGTACCCGGAAGTTACATTTTAAACAAATACATATGAAGTTTCGAACAAAAATTTGAACGTCATAATCCTCAGACGTCATTTTTTGGTGGGAAGCATTTTTGAATTGCCTGTTTATCGTGGATTCTCGTGAGTCACATGACGAGACTTACAGACCCTGTTTCGCTAGACTTTTTGCTTCAGATATGCCAGCTTTTGTTTTTATCTGGTTCAGATAAAACTTTTAGTTAAATCCTGCAATTGAACCGTTAATATTAATATTTTATTGTTACTGAAGTTGTTAAATGCAGAAGCACTTCGTTGTAAGCTACCATTGGTTAAAATTTCTCTGACAACTGATACCAAATTTTGTGTTCAAATCACAACTGATTATTATTACATCAAATTTTAAGTTCTTTTGCTACACTACTATTTATGACATGTTTCTTTTGTCAGCCCATGTTTGATGTTAATTTCTAATCATGCTAATTTCTAGCAAATTTAAACACCTCCTGTTAGATTAGATATCGAAATAATAACCAACATATGTGTAAATTTGTTCTCAGTTGGCAATTGGTAAATCATGTAAATGTCTCATGTCAGTTTCTTTGATGAAATTAACACCTTCATCATTGTCTAGCGAAATGTTTTTTTTGCATTTTTACGACTAAGGTAACTCAGTTAATTGATAATATGACATTTTTCTAAAAAATATTATGCTCAACATCCCTCTCAATGAATGCCACAATGATACACATACCAACGATGATAGCAACAAAATGGGGGCATTTTTGATTGAGACTGGAGACAACGCAGATCTCTTTACTTCAAATAATTGAGTAGAAATTATAGATACAATCTCTAACATTGTTTTCTGGTTTATTACTATTTCTCACATCTTGATAGTTAAACTTCAAACTTTAAAATGTGAAAATTTAACTATCTCGATGTGAGAAATATATGTAATAAACTGGAACTAATGTTAGAGACTATATTTCCATCTAATTTAGTTTGGATATTTCATGTTCTTTTCCTATCCCATAATTGAAGTTTTATCATATTCTTTTCTTAGCCCCACTATTGGAGTTAATTTTATATCCTTTTCTTTTCTGTTATGATGTTAATTTCATGTTTGTTTTTTTTATTTAGCCAACTATTGATGCTTATATCATGTACTTTTTGTAACCCCTACTGATACTTATTTTATGTCCTTTCCTTAGCTCACTATTGATTACAGATTTAAAATTCATGTTCTTTTGCAGCCCACTATTGATGTATGCATCTTTGTTGGAGAACCATTGATGGATGTACAAGAACCAGGAGTTGGAAATCTGATGACAGTTACAGTAGAGAGCATGTTCTCACCACCAGAGACATGGTCTATGGCAGGAGCACAATTTGCTTATGCTTCAGCTATGCCTATACCAGTATCTTCAGATGTAAGTCCTAGTTTGAAATTGTTAAATTGTACCCTTACTAATATGCTAAAAAGTATGAAATAAAGTTTTAGGTAAAAGTTACCTATCAAGGAGTTATGCTTGTATTTGAATTTTATCATATCTGTCTTGTTTACAAAACAAGATGCTGTGTAGAAGAAGCATAACTTTCTTTTAAGTTATGGTGATGATATTTGGGTAATGTCCTCTGGCTAGTTTTGTTTGAGCAGAGATAATTTCTTTTCATGCTTTATATTTTAGAAAGAAGCACCAGTTGTTTTGGCCAGTGGAATGCTTAAGCCAGGGGCAGATAAAGAAGTTCCAAACAAACAAAAGAAATGGGCTTCACCCGGATCAGCCCAGGGAAATGCTGTCTATATTGCTAATAGGTAATAATTATTAGCAAGGGAGTGACCTTGATATAATTTTTACAAGAATACCGCTTAAGTGCATGCTAGGGGCCTTCTTGATCTTGCTTGAGGGGGTGAATATTGTTCACTTCTAGTTGAAGACCTTCAGGCGACATCAAGATGTAGACAGGAATAGAAGCCCTGTCCTTGATAAACTGGAGTTTTCTATGTATCGTGTGCGTTTTTGTCACATGTACATTCATTCCATATCCTTTTATTTTTCCTAACAAATAAAAATGAAAATGCAGTGCTCTTACTGCTTACTTATTGGTTATATCATCAAACTTGCTTCTTTATGCTTCTGTAGTAAATTTTGCTTTCAGTTAAAGAATTGTTTTCCCAGTTCAAATGTTCTATCTGCTAATTTTCCTAAATGCATGGGACCTAGTAGCCCTTTTCACAAAAACTGCTTCTATTGCAAATGACTAGAAAATTGCTGTAAAAACTATATTTTTTTGAAAATTTGTCCTTGAAAATTGATGGCAATAAGTAAGGAACCGCCAAGAGGTACTGTATTCCCTCTTTTTGTAAGCCGGCCGGGATCAACTCTGGGTCAAGTTTTTGTGGGACAGTGTCTTTGATTTTGAAGTTATTCCCCTTGGCTCCTTACAACATAACTTGTATGGAATAAATATGACTAACTTGTCAGTCAAATCAAAGATATATTAATAAAAATTCACTGAGGGTTCAAAATAACCTTGTGTGTCATTTTTCTGAGTTCTTTTTTAACCCATCAAAATTTCATTTTGTCTTTTTGGTCAGGTATTCCGCATATACTTAAAAATATTGAAATTGTAGATTTCCCTCCGCTTTTCCTTTGTTGTGACACCGTCTGAGAAGGGAGATAACTGCTACAAAAATAGCTAAATTAATGCATGGTCCCAGCTTATGAAAATAGGGAATAGCAAAGGAGCATTGTATAACATTCTTCATTAAATGATATTCCTTTGACAAGGAAAAAATAATCTAGTCCTAGTTATATTGTTGCTTCTTCATGTTTTGCTAGGAGCACTATAATGTGACTAAACTGACAATTAAAAAAATTGACTCCTGCATTTCAACTGATAAAAAATGTAGGAATAATCAAAATCGTACTATTGTTGATGAATGTGTAGATCGAGTAACAAAAACACTTCCACGTTGAAGCGTTGTTGTTACTCGATCTACAATTTTATGTTTTATATGTCATTGAGGCATCAACTTCTTTGGAGACTTCAGACCAGAGACAAAGCAGGCATTAGTTCACTTTGTTTTATTTCTTGATGAATGAATATTCTAAACTAAGTTTTTCTATGAGTCTCACTTCAAGACTTGTTTGTGACAACAAAAACCTTTGGATTAACCCTTGTCTAAATTCAGTAGAAAGCAGATTTTTTTTTTCAATTTTGCATGTTTCGCTAGTTTCAAATACATGTAATTCAATACTAAAAAGTTTCAGTTTAATGCAGTTTCACAAATTTTGTTTTAGTTGCATATCATCTGACCCTCTGGAAGATGAGGATGGGGAGTTCCGTGGTAAAGAAGATAGAGAACACAGGCATACAGCTGAGACTGAAAAGTTACGTGTTACTTGGAATACAGAAAGGAGATGTTACATGGACATGTCTGCAGAGAAAAGGTAAAATCTATTACAGATATAACTTAGAAAAAATAGGGTACTTCATTTCACATTTGTTTACATAGGACTTTTGAGATAGGAACTCTTGTGTTCGGAAGTGAATCTCAAATACCAGTAAGCGAGAATGACTGGATTCCTGACCTATTGAAATAAATCTTATAGCTCCTAAAAACTAACTATTTCTGAAAGTGAAGTGTACTTATAAATTTTTCCCACATGACAATTCTTCAACTTTATTGTAATTGACGAAAAACAAATGACCTAGAGCTCCATAAGTAGGTTAAATATAAATCACCCTCACCTCAAAAGTGTTAATTAATTAGTGATCCCTCCTCAATATATGAGTTTTTCTACATAGAAGAACTTTTCTGGTGACAAACACAACTCAAAAGTCCTGTATTGTCTTTTGTTTCAAAATTTTACATTTGAATTATTTTTTAGATAATAATTTTTTTATATTTATATGCCTCCACAACAAAAGTTTTTGGCATGTTATGAATCCATCTGCCTA
>MJUU01023330.1:59284-104658 GCA_002080025.1 Modiolus philippinarum
AAATATAAATCACCCTCACCTCAAAAGTGTTAATTAATTAGTGATCCCTCCTCAATATATGAGTTTTTCTACATAGAAGAACTTTTCTGGTGACAAACACAACTCAAAAGTCCTGTATTGTCTTTTGTTTCAAAATTTTGCATTTGAATTATTTTTTAAATAATAATTTTATATTTATATGCCTCCACAACAAAAGTTTTTGGCATGTTATGAATCCATCTGCCTATCTATCTGTCTGTCTGTCTGTCTGTCTGTCGGTCTATTTGCCAATCTGTCTGTTCACCCAGACGGTGACTTAAGTGTCTCACATACCCTTTTTTTTCATGACGAGCATGCCATCTAGATTTTTCTTTTCCTGTAAATGAATTCTATTTATTTTCAGTTTTCAAGATAAGATTGCTAAATGCCGTTACTGGCCAGTAGAAATTATGAGATTACCCCAGCCATCAGCAGCTAAAGGCAAAAAGGTAAAGATATGTAGATTTTATCAGAATGCATGGATTTTGGTTTTTTGAGTTGGACTTATACAGAAGTTTGAATTGTTTAAATTTATTATCATATAAAGTGTTTTTCTCATTTTTTGTGTGCATTCATCAGATATTTTGAAAACATGCATTATCACTTAAGAATTTCTGGATTTATCTGCTCTTGCACAAAATGTAATCAGTGTGAAGTTTGGAAATTTGAGTTGATTTCTATATGTTAACTTTACTTCGATTTTAGCCTTTTATAGATATTCTTGAAGGGATAAATACATCGGCAAATGAATACCTAAGCAAGAAAGAGGAAAGGGGGATTTTAAAATCATCCAAAATCATGGCAAAATCATAAAAAGTTGAAGATGTACAATATAGTGACAAAAGTATTGATAACAGAGTTTTTCACCATGCATTTATGAAAATTGACCTTTTGCGAAAAAGATCTGATTCATAAAATCAGAGATGAAAATTTGAATTTGTTACAGTTAGAATTATAATGTATTAGATATTTACTGTTATGACTTTATCAAACAGGGTGCTCAAACAAACGTAAGTAATGGCATCAATATTATCCTACCCTTGTGACTAACTTTACCAAAGTGTCCATGTGACTGACATGTGATCAGCAATAATTTATAAGTTTTCTATGTTGTGGGTACGGTTTTTTTTTTTTTTTTGTTAATTTGTTGAATGGGACTAATTTGGGATTTTTTAAGGGAAACTAATTTTATGTATTTTAAATCTTTAAACATCGTTCAAGAAAATAATAATAAACATAATAATGTTACATACATGTATTTATTTTAGTATTAAAATCTATTATAAGCCACAAGTTATTTATAAGTTGAATTTTGAACTTTGGAACCACTTGCTCTGTAATTGTTTTGTTAAATGAACTGAAAATGTAAAAAAAACCAGTGTCACTTCTTTATTTTGTTTCTCATTGCCCATTTTCAAAGAATGATTACAGAACTTTGATTTTTTAATTGGAAAAGTGTTACTGTTTTGGTTTCAACATAAGGAAAATGAACTAATGAAGATTTACTTAGTTTTCCTCATTTGCCACTTAAGGGCATATCCAATAGTTTCAGGGGAGATAATAGCAAACACAAAAGAAGGCAATGTTTTCCTAGAATATGATGTTGATAATTGTAACGTCACAAAGTAATCCCCATTGTTCCCGAGGGAAAGGTAATTTGTACCTTCAAGTTTGGCGGACTTTATGGGTATTACCAATGGGAGATTTGTTAAACATTGCATATTTTAATGATTTACTCGGAAACGAACCGGTGACCTATGTGGTTTTTGAGCTTTTTGAGTGGCATATTGTTAGAAGTACATGATATCAAACTTTCAAAAAATCGACAATATGAGAAGTCCGTAAAATATTGTAAACTTGAATTTGTAATTGGGACATTTTATGCCAATTTAACTGTTGTAAGGGCTACATATTCATTGATTTATAGGAAAAGAAATACTTTTTCATATAAAATTATTTTTTCTGTAAATCTTTAAAACCTTGACTTTGTTTTTCTGTCACTTTGGTATCAATTAAATTGAAAATATTTTATCCATTATTTTTCAAAACAGAATTTGATTTTTCTTTAAAAAACGCAAAAATAACTAATTTTTAACCACTATTTCCATGGAAACAAGATCGGTGACCCATCATTTTCTTGTCATTTTTGGAATCCTCGGTACTTGTTTCACAATATATCTAAAAATTGTAAAAATGACAATATAACAAGAAACTGTTGGATATGCCCTTAAGGGATATTGTCCATGCTCCTATTACTGATTAAATATAGAGATTGTATAAACCACCCAACCCTCGGCCCATTATTTTGAGAAATATAAGGAAAACAACATATCAATTCATCAATAAATGTGTTCCTCAACTAAATAAATGATACAGTATCCCTTATTTGAAAACTAAGATTTCAGGATGATATTTTATTGTTGATCATCTGCAAAAAATTAAAAACACCAATTACCCAATATTTTGCACAATATTGCTAGACATAGAATAATGTGCTACAACAAACAAACTTTTAGTACACAGACTTTTCTTAATTTAGACACATATTTAGCACAATAATTTAATGTATTTATCGGTATAATAGAACTTTTCAGGAACATTTCTGCAACTAACATCTAAAGGCTTTAAACAGAAAACAATACATGTAGTTGTTTTTTCTTTTTTGTAATTTTTTTTCTGTTCTCTGTATATACATTTTTTTTTATTTATGTACAGTTCACAGATTCTTTTAAGAATAATTTAAAGAAGTTATTTATTTTTATATATGTACATTAGAATTTGTCCAATCTGACAGCTTGGGACAGTAATACATGGAAATATATTTAAGTATGGGATACCAGATGTTGGAAAAAGGATCTTTTTTATTGGAGAGGGGGGCAATGTAACCCATTGGTATCCTAGTGTATGGGAGATAAATCTATTTGCTTTGATGGTGAACTTTTTTTTAAGTCAAATAAAAATTGCTTAAAAAAAAAAAGAATTGGAAAAAAATATGACTGTGTATGAAATATATTGCAAAAATTTGCCACTCAATACCTCTGTCAAAAATCTGCATTTGGGACCAAAAAATTTTGCTGAATTTTACAAGTATAGTTGCCAACTATTCCGGATTGCCCAGAATGTTTCCGAAAAATAGAGGCCGTTTCTGCATTCTGGATTTTAGCATGTCCATTCCGGATTGACCCTTCAATTAGAAAATAATAATTTGACTAAGAAAATGTAGTTTTGAATAAATTGCAGGCACACGTGAAAATTGATGTTTAATTTGCTGAAAGTAATTAAGTTTTTATGTATTAGTATGTCCTGTATTTATAATAGATGTATGAAGTTTTAAATTCGCTATTGGTAGAAACTGGGTAAATAATTTAACCGGAAGCAAACAGTGTTTGGTGTTGATTTTGTATTAAAAGGAAATCTGTTGGAGCTAAGCCTAAGACTCGCTGTGTTTTTCAAAAATCAAACGCGAAGAACATGAAAAGATATCAGTTTGTAATTGTTAAATCCCATGTGGATGAATACCATGTACGGTGCAACTTTTTGATTTCTGATATTGGCATTGGGCATGGGGATTTAAACGACATTGAACGACACGTGTAATCAGACTGACAGGCATAAAATCTTGATGCAAAATCTGGGTTCATATTTACTGTTAATTTCTTAAATGTGGTTAGTAATCATATTGCTGAGAGAATTGATCAATAGGTTGGTGTCTTTGCCTAAAATGTTTACAAAAGACATTTAAATATTCCTCAATAGGTTATTGATTTTATTTATTGGTCAGGCATTTAAATCACTTTGGATGAAGCATGGTCAGCCAAACTGAACAAAAATATTCAATTTAAGAATTACTGTAAAGTACATCTCAACTATTACCTAGGTTTTGAAATATCAAGGATTAAGAGGACGGATAAAATCAAATTATAGTACTAGTGATTTAAACAGTTCATAAATTTATGAAAAATGTATGTTTATCCTCAAGTGGCCTTTCCAATATATGAAAAGTTTGGGTGAACTTGACTTGTTTCTTGTTGAAATTTACATCAGGTAAACTGGTCCATATCCAGGACAAATACAATGAATGGGTATGTGAACTTTCTTCTTTGAAGGTCAAAGTTATTGAGAAACCTTTAGTGTACATTCATTAATAGGAAAATTGTTGTAAATCAAATTCTTCTTGCAGATAATATTACTATTTACACTCTCATTATTTATTTTCTGTTGCCCAAATATATATGTTAATTTATCTTTAGGCTGGCTGAACACCTCTCTTAATCAAAAGGAATTTTAAATGTCCGACCTATAAATAAAATCAATGACCCATTGAGGAATATTTAAACCTCTTTTGTAAACATTTTAGGCAAACACATCTACCTATTGATTGAATGTAACAACGATTGATTGACAGACCAGTATTGTGAAAGTAACTGTAAAACGTTTTTCAAAGTGAATTGTACTTGTCTAAATAAACCAAACTGATACATGTATCCTTTCTTTGTATCAGTATCTTTCTAACACGGTCCCAAAAGATTTTCATAGATTCCGCAAAACAATGCCAATTTCCGCATTTTCAATGGCCTGATTCCGGATTTCAGTAAGCTGGGGTTGGCAACTATGTACAAGGTGTCAGATTAGACAAATAAATTATCAATGAAAAAAGTATATGCAATTTTAAAAATGATTTCTTTGATTTATATAATGGTACATGCAGACTTCCATGGGGAAATATAAGGTTTGTTCGAATGGTATATTGTAAATAAAGTATTTATAAACAAATGTTAATTTCATCTGTAGATTGATTATTATGTTGTCTGATGTTACAGATAAATAAGGTATTATTTTAATTACGCCAATTTCAATCAGTTGGAAAAAGGTGCTTTTAACTTTCAAAATCTTATGCTTTCATGTATGTCAATGTCATTTTAATTTTCTAAATGACAAAATTTTTAATTTATGAAATCTGTTTACATGAGGACTACCGGCCTTATATTGGTTTATATCTTGAAAATAACTTTGTGAATCTTTAGTGAGGTTATCAATTTTCAAGACATTTTAAACATTAACTTTATAAATTCACCAAGAGAAGTTTTTGAATACGGGACTTTCAAATCATGTTTGGCACTGGAAAGGTTCTTTCATTACATAAAAAACAATTGATCAATACATAAAAAAACACTGATAAATTTATAGCTGTTGATTTCTTTCTCAAAATAATCTGTCTATTAGGCTTCTCTTCATTCTATCCATGGAAATGCTTATTAACATTTACCCAAAGTGTATTAACACATCCATTACTTATCTTTGTCATTACATGCTGTTTATCTTTTTTAAGATTGATTAATTGCTTTTATTAAAAATTGCAATTTTGTTCAAATTATTAGTTTAGCCCTCACTTGACCTTTGATCTTTGATCTCAACAAATATTAGACACACAGGTTGTCTCCCATCAAACCCATTTTCATAATGTGAATTTCATATAAAATTTTATGATGTTTGTTTTGTATTATTTTGAGAATATTTTTTAGATATGTGATTATTAATGTAAAATTCCAGCATTTATCAAATAATTGACTGAAAGTGAATATTTTTTTATACAGGACAAGGGTTCCAATGCCTGGATTTGATAAACAAATCATTTCAATATTCATTATTTTTTAAAAAAGAAGATACACGTACTTCAGACAACATATATAATATGCAATAAATGTTTGTAGCATGACCACCGATATGTATATAAAATTATACTACACAATATTATTGTTATTTAAAGATAGAGGTACCGGTATGTATAACCCCCCTTTTTATGGGGAAGGATTTTAGAAATAGGATTTTGTGGGGTAGAGATGGATATAGTTATGAAAAATGTGAATAGGGTTTTTCATTTTATTTAAGTCAGACTTACTTACCACTGATGTTTTAAAAATTTCCTGTTTTTCCATTCCTCAGGAAACGTCTACGAAAATAAATAAGTAAATAACATTAGATTTCATACATTTGTATTGAGTTTGACATAACTATGTTGTTTGCAGAAACTGTAGTTGGAAAAAAGAATTCAGAATATAACTATAATTTGGTTTAAGATGTAAAAAATAAGCATTCAGATTTCAAAATTTTGATAACAAAGATCAAAATATAGCATGCAAACAGGAAATCCTGTTGAATGAAGTTTTAACTATTGTAAACACGAAAAAACTGTCTAAACTAGACTATTGTAAACAGTAAACCCGTCTAAAACAAGAAACATGCCTTAATAATTTTTTGTTTTAAATCTGACTGCTTGATCTTTTGCCTGAAGAAATACATACACTGAGTCTTTTATAAGTCAGTTGATTTTTTTATTATATGGTTATACATTAGTTAAGTAATTTAATTATACAGTACCAATTTGGTCACTTGAACATGCACTGGAGAGACTACTAAAATAATTTGATTCAAGTGTATTTTGAAAAATTTTTTACCTTTAAGACCTGCAATGATTTTAACTTTGTTCGAATTTTTGTGAATTATTGATTTTTTAAAAAATACTAAAAATATGAAACTGATATTTAACCATATCTCACATTTATCCAAATGTAGTTGCAATACAATGTAAAGTTATTAATTTCTGAAATACAATATCCAAGGTGTTCAAGAGATCTAAGTTTGAGTTACCCAACTTCCAATGTATTTTAAAGATTCCCAGTTTACAGGAACTAGCAATAGTATTAACAATTAACATGATCAAGAATTTTCGAAGTGGTCAAATTTAGTTGTGTTGATAAAGAATGCACAGTAATTTGTTAGCCCACAGTTTTGTAGATGCTATTTGCACTGTTACAGATTTCAGTTGAAATTTAATGCATATCAAATTTGCAAAATAATAAATATTTTAAAAATTAAAATTAATATTTTCAAGATATTTATGAAATAAAATATTTTGATGGTTGCTTATTAAATGACATGAGAAAACAGTCAGCTTAAGTAGAAAAACTTTAATGCTTTATGAAGAAAAAATGGTTACTCTTGTATTCCTCTTTTTCTCTTAAAATATCTGTTTATAAATTTTGTTTACCCTTATTCTATATACATGACATAATTGATTTCATGTTTGTTTCAGGATGATGAAGGAGCCATCAGTTTCCATGGAGTTGCCTTTGTAAATTTGGCACCACTACTTTATCCTGGAGGTAGGTTGTCACATGTCACATGTCACATGATTTATTGCATGAGTCCAACACAATGAAATTATATTTTGTTTGCATTGAATATTAAAAAGTAAGACTGGTGGACTGTGTGTGAGTTTGAAAACATGTCGTTCTTGTTTTTTTTTTGCTGCATTTAAGAAGCCAAATGAGCTGATATGCAGAACTCATCATGTGGTTGGCAGGGGTGAAAAAATCTGTTAGTCCGAAGCCCGGAGCAGTGCAGTAGGATGCTTCGGACTTGCCTTTTTCCTTGAGAAAAAGTCCGTCGGGCCTTTCTCTATTTAAATAAAAAATAATTTTCAAAAATCATTTCAATTGAGCCTCAAACATCAACAAAAAGCGTCTTGGTAGTGTTTTCAACAATCTATTTTAGCTATCGGTATTATAATAGATCAATATTCTAATTAGTATTGGAATCATTTTGGCGTTTTATTTGATCAGATTTTATGTTACGATTTATGTTGTTTTAACACATCTAATAAATCAGATTGCTGAAAAAATCTGTTAATGTCGCTATTCGAGGGCTTTGCATTTATAGAGCAGGGTTTGGGCTTTACAAAATTTTACACCCCTGGGTTGATCTTTTCCTTGGTGAAAAATAGCATTAAGTAGTTCAAATCTATGAGTACTGGGTAATCTCTTTCAATAACATTCCACACAAACAAATAGTTCTAACAAAATATATGTGTCTTTAATGCAAATCCTGGAAGAGTTTTTCAGAATTTCGGAATTTTTCTTCTAAAGAAAACCGTGTATTTATGGCATGAGGAAAGGTGATGGGGCATCAAGTTTTACCCCTGTTTGTCCGTACATACACACGTCTCAGCTTGTGTATGCTGTCATGATTTGATATTTGATGTGAAGCTTTGGTCTGATGAGTTTATGGAGGATTTCCCAGATGATTAACATATTTTATTTGCAATTCTTCAATGAACATACCAATATTCCTCTAGTAACACCTATAAAACTCCTTCTAAACTCCTGTCTTTTGTCTGCTAATCAATTACTCAACTTTCTATAGAATTCTATTGTATACCAATTTGTCATCACTGGAGTATCAAGGTAAACCCTTCAGGCAGTACAAATTGGTATACAATAGAATTCTATAGAAAGTTGAGTAATTGATTAGCAGACAAAAGACAGGAGTTTAGAAGGAGTTTTATAGGTGTTACTAGAGGAATATTGGTATGTTCATTGAAGAATTGCAAATAAAATACGTTAATCATCTGGGAAATCCGCCATAACTGTGTCTCCCCTTTTCAAGTATGTCACTCATCTACTTCCTGTTTGCCTATAACTATCTGGCAGGATATCCATGTCCCATGGTCACATTTTATTTCACTTTTTCTGAATAAAAAATTCAATTGAAATCTGAAGTCATAAAAAAAAAGATATTCACCTGAACTGGACAAGACACGTACAGGATATTGCTGGAATTTAAGTCTTTAAAATGGGATATAAATGAAAAACAGATATTGTACATGGATGAAAATTTAGGAATTTGTAATTTCACAACATTATGCATCATGTGATGAGCTTGCCTTAATATAGCTGAAAGATTTCTTATTATGCATTAAATTCCAATCAATAAACTGTCAATTTTTTTCATTGAACAATTTAGGATATGATTAACTAGATATATGACCTTATGCAGAATTTGTTTAAGATCCTGTAGGAATATTGTCTTTACAGTCAAACCTGTCTATAACAGGCACCAGAGGGAGGCAAGGATACTGCCCTTTAAAGACAGGTGGCCTCTATATAGAGGGTATTTGTTTGGCAGTGTAATGAAATTTACCAATATGCACAATGTAGAAACAATTTATTGTAATGCCATGTTTGTATTGGTCTGGTTTGAATGTAAAAATTATGTTTGGAGTGTTAAAAAACATCAAGATACTTCATGTGTAATACCTAATTATCATTGGTTAAAGGAAATATCTGCAGGTTAAAGATGGTAATTGATACGTTGAATTTAGGTATCTTTCCCATGTCAGTGTTCCCACTGCCCATTATAAAGAGTTTAAATGCCAATTCAGACCAAAAAGAAGTGTGCGCTGCCCGCATTGTACAGTGCCCGTTTTAATGAGGGTATTTATATAGGAAATTGCATCAGGGGGAACCTAGACTGCTGGTTAAGACAGGTGCCCGCTTTATAGAGGTGCCCGTTAGTACAGGTTTGACTGTAATTTTAAAGTTATTTCTGTTTTCAGTTAAAAGAATAAGAGGTGCCTATAAAGTACATGCTTATACTGACCATGCCATGCATGAAAAGGTAATTTAAAATTAGAATTCTACCTTATATCATAAAAGAAACTGACTTCAAATTCACTATCTAGTATCTACACACGTTCCCTGTCTAATCTGGTTCCTTATAGGCTTATGAATATACAAGACAAAAATACATAGAATGATTGTATTAAAATCAAAATAAGAATACATTATTTGAATATTCAAGGGCATCAATTTTGACTTGACAGTCAAATATAGGCCTTGCCAGTAAATGGTATTATTTATTTTAACGTCAATTGACAAATTATGCCTCTTATATTCAAATAAGATAATATTGCTTAATTTTGAAAGTTGAAAAACACCCCCATCAAACAGATTGTGGAAACAAGGAGAATTCTAGTGTAGCATTATGAATTTTTGATTTTTCTTAACTGAATAAAAACATAAAATTAGCACTTTTAGAAATAAAATACTTTTAACATTTGATATTGTTCTCTCACCATTCAAGTTAATATGGGCTTTTGAGTAGTGTTCACTCCGGAAACAAATCTATTGTTATACGAAAAAAAATCAAAACATCAATACCTTGGGAGGGAATCACTAATTAATGAACACTGTTGTGCTTAGGGTGGTTTATATTGAATCTTTATGCTAATTGATTTTGGTCAATTAATAGTTAAAGATTTGTCATGAAGGAATGATTACAAGTATACACTTCAATTTCACAAATATTTTGCTTTTTATGTGATATACAGGGAAACTTGATTTCAGAGGAGTCAAACTGTCCTTTCAAAAAAGGCGGCCTTTTAAATCAGATTCATTTAATATGGAATATACTACGAAGGGAACTATAAAAGGTGACCTTTGAAATCAAGTGGCTGCTTATTCGAGGTGACCGCTAAGGCAAGTTTGACTGTATATCTATTGCAATAGTTCAAGAATCCAGTCACTCTGTCTTACTGGTATCTGATGCCATTGTTTCCGCCTTCAATTAAACGAGAGTTCCTATCTCGAAAGTCCCGTATTTACCACCAAAAAAAGAAAAGTAAAGAACAAAAATCCTAATATTCTGCCAGCTGTAGGGCAAAGATTAACAGTTTTTATACCCCGCCACACGTAGTGGCGTGGTATTATGTGATACCCTCAGTCAAGTGTCCGTCCGTCCGTCCGTCTGTCCGTCCGTCCGTCTGTCCCCCGAAGGTTTCCGACTTATAACTTTTGAACGAAATAACATACAGTCTTCAGACTTGGTATGTAGCTTGTTCACCACAAAACTCAGGTCGAGTTCGAATATGGGTTCAGAGGTCCAATGGGTTCTGGAGTTATATCCCTTGATACTTCGAAATTTTGTGAAACGTGGCGGGGTATCATGTAATCCACCATTACTATTTTTACTCTATTTTTGTAAGTTACTTGATTTTTGACAATTAAAATCTAGTTTGCAGTTGTCATAGAGTGCATATTATGGCTTGCATAAGTTTTTTTTTATATTTAAAAGTGTGTCAGCATATTTAATTGTTTTTAATGTGTCAGGAATCAAGTTTAGTAAACTACAAAATTGATATCATTACCTGGTGTCATTAACACAATGGAAAGCACCTTCCATATTTTGTCCTGTCTGGTGTCACCACTGCACTGTCAGGTTTTGTTCTGTGACGTCGTGATACCGGGAAAATTCACGCACAAGGAACAATTTTTTAACATGCGTGAAATACCAGATTTCCCGCAAACTACCTGATAGTGCAGCAGCGACACCAATCGGGAAAAGCAGGAAGGTGAATTCCATTCTGAAATGCTTTGTAGATATCATAAAATCTTAAGAATCTCAAGTGAATTTTTGTTTATTTTTATTATACCAGGCAAAAAGAAAAACAGGTTATGGTGAGGAGGCTGGAAGGATTGCTTTTAACATTCTGAACAGAAATAGTGCATCACCCTTCCCCAAAAAGGCGGGAAAAGACAAGGATGATAAGAAAGACAAAGATGTGAAGAAAGGGGTAGGTGTGGTTTGAAAAAAAAAATGAATTATTATGACACAAAATATATATATATCGTTTGTAAATTTTCAAGAATGTGTGATATGCAGAGTTCGTTAAAGCATTGAAGTTTTTTTGGCAGTTGTGTGATTCCCATATTATTTAAAATGTCTTTACTTGCAGCTCAAGTTTGACATCACGTTTCAATAAGGAATGGAAAAATATATTTTAAATAGATACATGCTTGTTTCCAGTTTGCATAATTTTGGATGTCTGTATTTTGCATTTTACCCGACAGATACCTTTACTTGAAGTTATCAAATATAATTTTTTACCCAGAGAAAATAATTTTTTTTTCTTTATTCTATTGTTATCTCCCCTGATTTAAAAAAGGGGAAATAATCTTCAAATATAGGAATTGTATTCACAGGTGATGACAATGATACCAACTTTACTGAAATGTCACACCCCCACTCATTCTGTATCGAATACTGAGGTATTATAAATGGGACAGCAATAGTTCGTTATTGCTGTAGATGGAAATTGGTTTATATCTATAGGAGTAGCTTTTTTTAACACTTATAAGTTATGAAATTATTACAAAACAAATTTATAGAGATACTTTTGGACAGTGTATGTTTTGTTAGTTACGTAAGTTTATATAAATACTTTGAGCTATTCTTTGCTGTCTTGTGTCATGATTTAGTATGAAAAAAACCAACAAAAACACTAAATCAAAATTGTTTGGATGACTCCTGAAAATTATTACAGATTTGTGTTTGAATTTAATTTTACTATTATGACATACATGGGATGTTTTTATTATTGAACAGAGAAGTTCATTTGTGCACATAGGGAAATCCCGATTTCTTCTCAGTTTACAAAAGAATAAAACAACAAAGAAATGACGAATCATAAAAGTGCACATTATAAGTTGACAGTTAGCGAAAGTCATTGCCTAAACCAATGTTGAGGTCCAGTCCATGGAATCTAGCACTTAAAATTTTTTTGCATAACGTTGAAAATTGTTTTAACGATAACATCATGTATTAATGGGAGATAACTCAAGAAAGAAGGTAATTTTTTTATGAACTAAATAATTTCCAGAGATCAGGTAGTATTTTACACCATAGCCAGGCTGTTCCTCATGAGGTTAGTGAATTTGAAGAGTATGGTAAAACCTGGAATTTGCTGTAGGTTTAGACCTGCTTCTGTTATTAAAGGATAAAAGAAAGAGTTTGCCTTAGGTTAAGGTCTGCTTCATGTGTAAAAGAAGAAAAGAAAGATTTTGCTTTAGGTTTAGGTCTTGCTTCTACTGAGTAATGCTTATATTAATATTTAATGAAGAAAATCATCTTTTGGCATATCATTTAATTTCATCAGCATCCAAATATGGATTAACATTTGGAATATAGTTGCCCACTTGTATTTTGTTTGTCTGTTTTTAAATATTAAGTTCGGTTATGAATACAAAGTAAACTTTTGCCAGCATTTCTTGATCTTTAAAGAAATTTTATTCCAAAATGTGAATATTAAATTTGTTTCTTGTGGTTTTCTTCAATATTTAAAAATTTAAACTATCAATGTTGGAGTAAGTTTTATAGTTTTGACTTTTGATTCTTTATAATGCTTGTGTAAGTTAACTGTTTGCATGGCATATTTCCTGCTGATTTTTCTTTCGTGAGAATTCAGCAAAAATTACTCCCACATTATTTTTATTTTTATGTATTGATCTCCAGTGAAATTATAGTAGGTTAATTCTAATCCAAAATAATAAGTAATTTTCAAAGAGTTTGTGCTTATCTATCAGAGTCAAAATATGACAATTTTTCATCCTTGTAGAGGCTAGATATGAATTAATTCTTTTAAATCCTGTTCCTTTGACAACCTATATATGTGCCTAATTACTGCAGCTAAATAATAATGCAACAATTTCCTTGTTATCTTCATCAATTGTGACTGAGCAATGCATGTGCATTTTTTGAAGTAGAAAATAAAAATAGTTGCATGAAAGCAGTACTATGTTCTTTAAATGCAGTAGTTATTAGCCCAGATATTTGGCCAGTGTTAACTTTTTGTTTGTATAATTTTTTACCAATGGCCTAAATTTGTAGCCAATATAGTTTCTTGTGCCAAATGTTTGTCAGTATTATTGGTCTTTATTTGGTTAGCATTGACTATTTTAGCATATATTTTGACCAGCATGGATTTATCCTGATTTTAAAATTTGACTACTTTCATTTACCAGAACAACGCAGTAATTAAGTCTAGTGATGTTCCGATGATCGATTATAATCGATAATCGATCGATTTTCACATAAAATCGATGAATCGGTTATAATTTTAAATAATCGATAATTGGATGCCAGTTAAATTTTGCAGAAAATAAAAAATTTTCTGTCTGATAATTCTAGAATTTGTGATAAATAGACGATTATAGTAATAAAATTGTTCATCAAAAGTGGAGTTCTCTTAATATAGCATGCTGTTTAGGATTTTTCTCAAGCAATAGGTAATAAACATGATAAATACATAGGCATTTTCAAATGGACAGTGAAAATTGATATTTGTTTGAATTCATGCAATATAACAGCACAGCAAACTTGGTTAAAACCAAACTCTGTAAGCATTATAAGGGTATCCGATTATAATCGATAATCGAATCGGAAGGTACATCCGATTATTCCAATTAATCGATTATGATTTTTGTATCCGATTCCCAACACTAATTAAGTCTAAGCTGAAGATAAGATACAGCTTTTATTACTGAACTTTTATATGTCTTTAAATTATATCTAATATGTTTTATTTAAACAAATAGAATCACTTCAATTTAAAGCTATCATAAAAGAACAACTACCAGTAAATTTGGCCAGTATCATAGAATATTAGAAGTAAATTTCTAGAATTCAGTATTTGATAATTTCAAATAATAAACTTCCTCCTGTGTTTAGACCTACATAGCTAATCAAGGACATTAAATGCTCCCAAAGTCAGTCAGATTTCACAGTAAGGACTGTTTAATCCTTCTTATCATCCCATCTTCATTTTAATGGAATATCTTTAACAATAACAGGTTACTTACATAAAATTTCAATATTCCTGCAGCATACATTCATACACAGTACAAGAATTGTTCATATTTTCTTTTTCATGAGAATTGACTTCTATCTGCCATTCCAGTTTGAAGTTTTTCTAAGGCTTCTTTTTATAGGAAGGTTCTTGCACCTTATTAGTGATGTCACAAAATATAATTTACATATGCAAATTAGCATTTTTGGTTGGCAAAGTCGTAGTGAGACCACTATTTAACATTCAAAAGAATTTTCAATCTTTTGTATTTTCTTTATTATACATCTGATTTTGGATCTGTAAAATGCGTAATAAACTTCAAGATTTTTATATTTTTTCTGCAGATTTATGTTTTAAAATTTCCTGCCGAAAATTCCTTATGTGGTTTAAAAACTGTCAAAATTGTCGAAATTTGTATACTTTACAAAAATGCTCATTATTTATTATTTATGTAATTAAATAAATATACTGAAAAGATTAAGACCCTGTAAAATTGTAAACATTCCAGAATTTTGATGAAAAGGAAGTATTAAGATATCTCATTTAACAATTCCGTACAAATAAATAGACCATTTGCCAGTTCTGCAATCAACAGAATTAACTTAGCAAAACCAAAAAGGGAGAAAACTTTTTAAAAAATCTCAAGGGGACAGAATGGTTCCCTGCTTGTGAAAACCAACCAAAAACTAAATAATTTTTAATTAAAAGTCATGATAGTTTAACCTTTAGTAGACGTTTAGTCGGCAACATAATTCAAAACCAAATCCCAAATAGCACTTACCATTCTTTAAAAGTGCTACTTGTTTCAAGTAAAAAAAATTACAACTGTACAAACTTGAACTGTCTTCTCACTAACTAAGTAAGTATAAAAAAATCGAAAATATGCTAACTTACTGCAGAATATAATAAATATAGTGTAGGGTTTTCATTTGTCCAGTCTGGCTAAAGACCGTACTTTAAAACAAATGTGCATATTTAATGTTTGTTTGTCCGGTGTAGGAGTTATGTCCCTTTGAAGGTTTGACCAAAAAACACTAAATTTGACTAGAACTGACAAAAACTTCTGTAATTGGCAAATTATCTATTGAAAATGACATTTTTATGACCTTTATTAAATGTCAATATTTCTTGCCAACCAAATTTACCTTTTGAGTCCGTGATGTCACACCAACCTTCCTATAGGTCATATTTTCATAGAAGCAAACTATCTTATTAATCATTGTAGGTACTAGTACCAGAGACACAACTCTTGTTTAAGGGTAGATTCAAATCTTGTTCGTTATTGTTTGGAATTTTTTTAGGCCATTATAAAAAATTCCTAGATTCCTAGTTTAAGCAAGTTTATTTAATTTTTTTAGTTTATGCAAAAAATTTTAGAGAAAAGGAGCATAAAATCAAAAGAATTTTTTTTCAGGGTCCGAAAAAATCTTGGTAGAGGGTATGAGAATCTCGGATATTTTTATTATGGCCTTAAAAAAAAGTTTATTTTTTTGTTATTAATATTAGAGACAGTCTTCAATGGGTTCTAGAATGGGTTCAGCTAGGATGGGTCCATCCAGAATAGGTTCAGCAAAACCTACTGACCACTCCTCACGGCTAAATCAAGGTTTTCCATCTGTTATGATTTCGGCTATACCCGAGGATGAATCGTCAGATATAATGGGTTCTATGCTACATCCTGGATATCAGTCTAAGATGGGGTTATCTTACCCAAAAGGAATGAGTGGGCGTCGTTCTGCATCGAGGGTTTGTCTAGCACAGTCCTTTACACAACTTAATGTATCCTTCCTCAGTTCTTTTCTCCCTTATGTATTAATGGTTTTGAAGTTTGTTTTTTGTGTGAGAAAAAGTCGTGAGGGTGAAAAAAAGAATGAAAAGAATGAGATGAATAGCAAAAATAAGACTCAGTTTTGTTTGACCCATTTTGTTGTATATCACAAGCACTGGCATTTGGTGTAAGACATAGGTTTTAAAGGTCACTTTGCACAGTGTCACAAAAATCNGATTTCATGTTTATTTCAGGATGATGAAGGAGCCATCAGTTTCCATGGAGTTGCCTTTGTAAATTTGGCACCACTACTTTATCCTGGAGGTAGGTTGTCACATGTCACATGTCACATGATTTATTGCATGAGTCCAACACAATGAAATTATATTTTGTTTGCTTTGAATATTAAAAAGTAAGACTGGTGGACTGTGTTTGAGTTTGAAAACATGTCGTTCATGTTTTTTTGCTGCATTTAAGAAGTCAAATGAGCTGATATGCAGAACTCATCATGTGGTTGGCAGGGGTGAAAAAATCTGTTAGTCCGAAGCCCGGGGCATTGCAGTAGGATGCTTCGGATTTGCATCAAATTCAGGCATTGGAACCCTTGTCCTGTATAAATAGCTGAAAGATTTCTTACTATGCATTAAATTCCAATCAATAAACTGTCAATTTTTTTTCATTGAACAATTTAGGATATGATTAACTAGATATATGACCTTATGCATAATTTGTTTAAGATCCTGTAGGAATATTGTCTTTACAGTCAAACCTGTCTATAACAGGCACCAGAGGGAGGCAAGGATACTGCCCTTTAAAGACAGGTGGCCTCTATATAGAGGGTATTTGTTTGGCAGTGTAATGAAATTTACCAATATGCACAATGTAGAAACAATTTATTGTAATGCCATGTTTGTATTGGTCTGGTTTGAATGTAAAAATTATGTTTGGAGTGTTTAAAAACATCAAGATACTTCATGTGTAATACCTGATTATCATTGGTTAAAGGAAATATCTGCAGGTTAAAGATGGTAATTGATACGTTGAATTTAGGTATCTTTCCCATGTCAGTGTTCCCACTGCCCATTATAAAGAGTTTAAATGCCAATTCAGACCAAAAAGAAGTGTGCGCTGCCCGCATTGTACAGTGCCCGTTTTAATGAGGGTATTTATATAGGAAATTGCATCGGGGGGAACCTAGACTGCTGGTTAAGACAAGTGCCCGCTTTATAGAGATGCCCGTTAGTACAGGTTTGACTGTAATTTTAAAGTTATTTCTGTTTTCAGTTAAAAGAATAAGAGGTGCCTATAAAGTACATGCTTATACTGACCATGCCATGCATGAAAAGGTAAGGGCTATTCCAGTAAAAATTTCCACCAGGGGGTGGAATGCCACTTATTTTTATACCCCCACCAAGAGAAAAAAAAATATATAATTTAAACTATTAGGATACAATAGAAATTTACCTACCACCATCAGAAAAATAATGCACTGGTGTTCCACCCCCCCGGTGGGAATTTTAAATGGAATAGCCCTAATTGAAAATTAGAATTCTAATGCAACATTTATATCATAAAAGAACTGACCTTCAAATACACTATCTACACACCTTGGGCGAAGTAGGTTCCCTGTCTAATCTGGTTCCTTATAGGCTTATGACTATACAAGACAAAAATACATAGAATGATTGTATTAGAATCACAATAAGAGTACATTATTTGAATATTCAAGGGCATCAATTTTGACTTGACAGTCAAATATAGGCCTTGCCAGTAAACGGTATTATTTATTTTAACTGTCAATTGACAATTTATGCCTCTTATAGACCTTTTTATTCACAAATTCGTGGTTGTCGCCATTGCCCACTTCCGAATGAACTTGTTACCGGAAGGGTGTAACGTTTGTAACATCTCGGCGTTTTCCGATCGATCGGTATAAGGTTTAATGATACAGGTGTCATACTTTAACAGTTAATTACTCCAAGAACACCTGTTGAGAAAGTCATCAAAACCTATCTAAGTGATAAAACAGTTATTATGACATCAAAGAAACCGCCTAATATATATTGATATATTACAAATGACTGTTAATTAAGCAGAGAAGTTCGATATTTTATAAGTTGATTAACAAAACTGAACTTTGTTTTGAAGGAAAAGAAATCAAATTCACAAATAATTTAGATTAATAAATTAATCATTTGTATTTCACGAAAAAAATATTTGAAGTATTCTTGATAGATTTTCCGAAAGTTTGGAACAAATAACTTGGATGTTTTTATAAAGGATAAATGTGCATATACAAGCTCTTAAAAAATAAATGATAATAAATTTATGTTGAACGTTTTTAAAATATCTGCTTTCTGAAACATTTTGTTCAAGTTTATAAAGTTAAAAAAACAAAAAAGTACTTAATTCAAACAAAGACGTATATTTATACGTCCTTGATTCAAAAAGTCTCTGGTAATATTATTTTTAGTAGGAACAAAAAAAACGGCAAATCCGCAAAACAATGACATCAAATATAAAATTGAACTACATTTTTTTTTATTTGAATAATGCACGGTGATGTCATTCTGCAAGAATAAAACTAAAAAATAGTTAGTTGAAACAAAATAATTTCACACCTAATAACAAGAAAAATTGATGAAAAAAAAAATAAAGATTGAAATGCAAAATTTGAGATTTGAGCTTACGGATAGCGTTCAACTTGTCGAAATTCATATAAATCAAATATATTTGTAATATATCGCAACTATTTACTCCTTTATTTTATAACTCATGTTTCTTTAATATCTTTTGAGATGGGGATCAAACTATATTTTAGGGATAAATTAGTTTATGCAATGAAAATATTGAGTATTTACCAAATTTTGATATTGGCCTGAGTTACCTTCCTCCCACCAAGAAAAGATAGCCATAATTTTTGTGCTAGAAAGGAGCAGTCCAGCTGGAAAGTGGTTTTATGCCAAGATAGTACTTTGTTCTATTTCTGAGAAAAAAATATGTGTACAGTAGAAATAAATTTTTTTGTGAAATTTAATTTCAAAACACGTGGTAAATAAAAATTTTATTTCAAAATCCATCACTTTCATCTCTTTGTGAAAACAATCAAAGGGTCATAAAATTAATTAAACCGGTTTAAACAATTACATTGATCTGTATATTAAGGACACGTGTCATGCCTCCAGGTGTAATAATCTACCTGGACAAAACTGTTTATTATCACCTTGACGGAAGCATGAATTGCTGAATTATGTAATATTCTACAATACGCAAAACATTTTTAGTAAAAAAATTTACCTTAATTTTGATCAATTTTCGTATTAACTGCATTTCATAATCTATTAGTTTTTATAGAAATTTAATTTTAACAGGTATATTCTTTCAGAGCGGATACCTGTTTAAAACAAAAATGTTAAAATTCTATTTTTTTATTGATTTAATCACGACAAATGACCATACGTTGCCACAGTAAATACGGTCTAGCTACACCCTCTTAATGGCGGACGACCATGCCGCACCTGGTGGTCAAGTTCGATAACTGTGTAATCACCAATTTCTGAAAGCGTCTATATTCAAATAAGATAATATTGCTTAATTTTGAAAGTTGAAAAACACCCCATCAAACAGATTGTGGAAACAAGGAGAATTCTAGTGTAGCATTATGAATTTTTGATTTTTCTTAACTGAAAAAAAAACATAAAATTAGCACTTTTAGAAATAGAATACTTTTAACATTTGATATTGTTCTCTCACCATTCAAGTAAATACGGGGCTATTGAGTCGTGTTCACTCGGGAAACAAATCTATTGTTATACGAAAAAAAATCAAAACATCAATACCTTGGGAGGGAAGCACCAATTAATGAACAATGTTGTGCTTAGGGTGGTTTATATTGAATCTGTTAAAGCATTTTATGCTAATTGATTTTGGTCAATTAATAGTTAAAGAATGATTACAAGTATACACTTCAATTTCATAAATATTTTGCTTTTTATGTGATATACAGGGAAACTTGATATCAGAGGTCACCTTTGGGAAGGAGTCAAACTGTCCTTTCAAAAAAGGCGGCCTTTTAAATCAGATTCATTTAATATGGAATATACTACGAAGGGAACTATAAAAGGTCACCTTTAAAATCAAGTGGCTGCTTATTCGAGGTGACCGCTAAGGCAAGTTTGACTGTATATCTGTTGCAATAGTTCAAGAATCCAGTCACTCCGTCTTACTGGTATCTGATGCGATTGTTTCCGCCTTCAATTAAACGAGAGTTCCTATCTCAAAAGTCCCGTATTTACCACCAAAAAAAAGAAAAGTAAAGAACAAAAATCCTAATATTCTGCCAGCTGTAGGGCAAAGATTAAGGATGGTCACTCCTCAAGTTTATTATATCAAGGATTCAAAATTAATATTTTTATTAATTAGAATATGGATCATACATCATTTTAAGCAAAAAATATAGATAGGTCAGTGTAGTCGTATTTGAGATTTAAACGCCTGAAATTTTGGCGGGAAACCGAACTTCTCTAGACTTTTCATTCACTTTGCATTAAGGCAATCAACCTTTAAAATGCAATGAAGGAATATCAAGAATTTCATCGAATTTTGTCAAAAGTCTTTTAAAGATATATACAATCATTTTTTTGAAAAGAAAAGTTAGGGTCTGTGTGCAAAATTTTCTAATGAATCATGATGGATAAAATATGAGAATTCAGAAAGTCAGAGACAGTTTCAAAAACCTGATGAGTGACCATCCTTAAGGGGGTTCGCTACTCAATTTGAAAATAAATAGGATTTCAAATAAACATAATTTTTTGTTAGAAAATTAAAAAAGAAACAATTTAAGTGAAAAAAAATGATAGGTTGATGATCTTAATTTTGAGATTTAAGTGATTGAAAATTTGGCGGGAAACCGAACTCCTCTGATTTTTCATAGGATTGACATTAACAATGTCTGACCATGAATGAATGTGACAGAATAAATAGAATTCAATGAATTTTTTACAAAATGCTCACAAAGATGTGTAAAATGAAATTATGGAAAAAAATAAGGGGGTCAATGGGCAAAAAATTATAATGCTTTTAGATGGATAAAACCCGAGGATTCCGAAAATCTGACCAAAATCCCAAAACATGAGGAGCAAACCGCCTTAAGTAAACTACAAAATTGATGTCATTAACACAATTCTGAAATGCTTTGTAAATATAATAAAATCTACAGAATCTCAAGTGAATTTTTGTTTATTTTTATTTTACCAGGCAAAAAGAAAAACAGGTTATGGTGAGGAGGCTGGAAGGATTGCATTTAACATCCTGAATAGAAATAGTGCATCACCCTTCCCCAAAAAGGCGGGAAAAGACAAGGATGATAAGAAAGACAAAGATGTAAAGAAAGGGGTAGGTGTGGTTTGAAAAAAAAATGGATTTATTATGACACAAAATATATATATCGTTTGTAAATTTTCAAGAATGTGTGATATGCAGAGTTCGTTGAAGCATTGAAGTTTTTGGCAGTTGTGTGATTCCCATATTATTTAAAATGTCTTTACTTGCAGCTCAAGTTTGACATCATGTTTCAGTTAGAAGTGGAAAAATATATTTAGAATAAATAAATGCATCGTTTCCAGTTCGTATATTTTTTGGATGCCTGTATTTTACATTTTACTTGACAGATACTTGAAGTTATCAGAGAAATGTAATTTTTAACCAAGAGAAATTGTTTTTCCATCTGTTGTTATCTCCCCTGATTTTAAAAGGGGAAATAATTTACACTTGTAGAAATTGTATTCACAGGTGATGACTTTGATACCAACTTTACTGAAATGTCACACCCCCACTCAATCAGTAACAAATACTGAGGTACTATAAATTGGACAGCAATAACTTGTTATTTCTATAGATGGAAATCGGTTTATATCTTAAGGCATAGTTTTTTTTAACACTTATAAGTTATGAAATTATTACAAAACAAACTTATAGCCAATACTTATTGGACAATGTATGTTTTGTAAGTCATGTAACTTTATATGAATACTTTGAACTATTCTTTGGTGTCTCGTATCATGATTTAGTATGAAAAAAAAAAAAACCTTCAACAAAAAAACTAAATCCAAATTGTTATGATGACTCCTGAAAATTATTGCAGATTTGTG
This sequence comes from Modiolus philippinarum, assembly GCA_002080025.1. Classification (NCBI taxonomy): domain Eukaryota; kingdom Metazoa; phylum Mollusca; class Bivalvia; order Mytilida; family Modiolidae; genus Modiolus; species Modiolus philippinarum. The sequence continues at coordinate 81,681 of MJUU01023330.1, forward strand.
TATTAATTTTATTTTACTATTATGACCTACATAGGATGTTTTTATTAAGCTATAATTAAAAAAGAAATTGTTTCCCCTTATAAGACCTTACCTAATAATGTTGAGTAGGTAGGTAGGAAGAAAAAAAACTTTTTTTTAAAAATTTTTACTAAAAAAGGTTAGAAATAACTGTTTTTTATCCAAATTTGATTAGAAAAGTTTTTTCTCTCTGAAAAGTCAATAAAATTATTTGAGTAAGACCATTTTTTAGCTCGGCGGGACGAATGTCCGGAGAGCTATTGTCATACCCCGGGCGTCGGCGTCGTCAGCAAAAACTTGAACCTTGCTTCTGGAATGGAGACCTTAAGAGATGGAATGTTGATATTACGTATGTGGCTTCCTTGTAATGAGTGCTTTCTTGTGGTACCATATTTGTAGACATTTTGACCTTGACCTTGCCCTTAGGGCAAGTTTTAAAAAACTTTAACCTTGCCTCTAGAAGGTAGGCTTTTAGTGGTAGGGTGTTCATATTTTGTATGTGACTTCCTTATCATGAGAACTTTCTAGTGGTACCATATTTCTAGACATTTTGACCTTGACCTTTCCCTGAGGGCAATTTTTGAAAAACTTTAACCTTGCCTCTAGAAGGTTGGCTTTAAGTGGTAGGGTGTTCATATTTGGTATGTGACTTCTATATGATGAGAGCTTTCTGGTGGTACCATATTTGTAGACATTTTGACCTTGACCTTGCCTTTGGGGCAATTTTTGAAAAACTTTAACCTTGCCTCTAGAAGGTAGGCTTTAAGTGGTAGGGTATTCATATTTGATATGTGCCTTCTTTATGATGAGAGCTTTCTGGTGGTACCATATTTGTAGACATTTTGACCTTGACCTTGCCTTTAGGGCAATTTTTGAAAAACTTAAACCTTGCCTCTAGAAGGTAGGCTTTAAGTGGTAGGGTGTTCATATTTGATATGTGACTTCTTTACGATGAGAGCTTACTGGTGGTACCATATTTGTAGACATTTTGACCTTGACCTTGCCTTTAGGGCAATTTTTGAAAAACTTTACCCTTGCCTCTGGAAGGTAGGCTTGAAGTGAAAGGATGTTCATATTTGATATGTGACTTCTTTATGATAAGAGCTTTCTGGTGGTACCATATTTGTAGACATTTTGACCTTGACCTTGCCTTTAGGGCAATTTAAAAAAAAATTTACCTTTGCCTCTAAAAGGTAGGCTTGAAGTGGTAGGGTGTTCATATTTGTAGGGTGTTCATATTTGGTATGTAACTTCCTTATGATGAGAGCTTTCTACTGGTACCATACTTGTAGACATTTTGACCTTGACCTTGCCCTGAGGGCAATTTGTAAAAAACTTTAACCTTGCCTCTAGAAGGTAGGCCTTTAGTGGAAGGGTGTCTATATTTTGTATGTAACCTCCTTTCAGTGAGAGCTTTCTTGTGGAACATTATTTGTAGACATTTTGACCTTGACCTTGCCCTGAGGGCAAATTTTTAAAAACTTGAACTTTGCTTCTAGAATTAAGTTGTTTAGTGATATTTTGTACATATTTGGTATGTGACTTTCTTGCGATGAGAGCTTTCTGATGGTACCATAGTTGTAGACATTTTGACCTTGACATTGCCCTTAGGGCAATTTTGAAAAAACCTTCAACTTGCTTCTAGAATTAAGTTGTGTAGTGATAGAGTGTTTATATTTGATATGTGACTTTCTTGTGAAGAGAGCTTTCTATTACTTTCGAATTTATTGTGCATTGAGGTTACTGGAATCCCCGGCGAGCTATGTTGTCTTCTGACAACACTTGTTTAGGGTTGTTAGGGCAAGGGGAAACAAACAGTATTTTAATTTTGGCCTTATTGAACAGCGAAGTTCATTTGTGCACATAGGGAAATCCTGATTTCTTCTCAGTTTACAAAAGCATAAAGCAACAAAGAAATGACAGTTTCATAAAAGTGCACATTATAAGCTGACAGTTGGCGAAAGTCATGGCCTAAACCAATGTTGAGGTCCAGTCCATGGAATCTAAGCACTTAAAATTTTTTGCATAACGTTGAAAATTGTTTAAATGATAAATTCATGTATTAATGGGAGATAACTCAAAAAGAAGGTAATTTTTTTTATGAACTAAATAATTTCCAGAGATCAGGTAGTATTTTACACCATAGCCAGGCTGTTCCTCATGAGGTTAGTGAATTTGAAGAGTATGGTAAAACCTGGAATTTGCTGTAGGTTTAGACCCGCTTCTGTTATTAAAGGATAAAAGAAAGAGTTTGCCTTAGGTTAAGGTCTGCTTCATGTGTAAAAGAAGAAAAGAAGGATTTTGCTATAGGTTTAGGTCTTGCTTCTACTGAGTAATGCTTATATTAATATTTAATGAAAAAAAAATAATCATCTGGCATATCATTTAATTTCATCAGCATTCAAATATGGATTAACATTTGGAATATAGTTGCCCCATTGTATTTGTCTGTTTTTAAATATTAAGTTCAGTTATGAATACAAAGTAAACTTTTGCCAGCATTTCTTGATCTTTAAAGAAATTTTATTCCAAAATGTAAATATTAAATTTGTTTCTTGTGGTTTTCTTCAATATTTAAAAATTTAAACTATTAATGTTGGAGTAAGTTTTATAGTTTTGACTTTTGATTCTTTATGATTCTTGTGTAAGTTAACTGTTTGCATGGCATATTTTGTGCTGATTTTTCTTTCGTGAGGATTCAGCAAAATTTACTCCCACATTATTTTGATTTTTATGTATTGATCTCCAGTGAAATTATTAGGTTAATTCTAATCCAAAATAATAACAATATTTTGAAAGAGTTTGTGCTTATCTATCAGAGTCAAAATATGACAGTTTTTCAACCATGTAGAGGCTAGATATGAATCAAATGTTTTATGGCGGATTTCACAGATCATTAACATATTTTATTTGCAAATCATCAATGAATATTCCTATATTCCTCTAGTAACACCTATAAGAACTCCTTCAAAACTCCTGTCTATTGTTTGTTAATCAAGTACTCAACTTTCAATAGAATTCTATTGTATACCAAATTGTCACCACTGGAGTATCAAGGTGAACCCCTTCAGGCAGAACAAATTGGTATACGATAGAATTCTATTGAAAGTTGAGTAATTGATTAACAGAAGAAAGACAGGAGTTTTGAAGGAATTCTAATAGGTGTTCTTAGAGGAATATAGGTATATTCATTGATGAATTGAAAATAAAATGTTAATGATCTGGGAAATCAGCCATAAATCCTGTTCCTTTGACATCCTACATATGTTCCTAATTACTGCAGCTAAATAATAATGCAACAATTTCCCTGTTCTCTTCATCCTTTGTGATTGAGCTATGCATGTGCATATTTTGAAGTAGAAAAGAAAAATAGTTGCATGAAAGCAGTACTAGGTGACTACATGTAATATAAATGCAGTATAGTTATTAGCCTAGATTTTTTGGCTGGTGTTAACTATTTGTTAGCATTGTTTTTACCAATGGCCTAAATTTGTAGCCATTATAATTTCTTGTCCCAAATGTTTGTCAGTATTATTGGTCTTAATTTGGTTAGCATTGACTATTTTTAGCATATATTTTGACCAAATTGGATTTATTCTTATTTTAAAATTTGACTACTTTCATTTACCAGGACATTTCAGTAATTAAGTTTTAGCTGAAGATAACATACAGCTTTTATTACTGAACTTTTATATGTACAATGTATTTAAATTATTTCTAATATGCTTTATTTAAACAAATAGAATCACTGAAATTTGAAGATATCATAAAAGAAACACTACCAGTAAATTTGGCCATAAAATATCAGAAGTAAATTTCTAGAATTAAATATCTAATAATTTTCACATAATAATCTTTATCCTGTGTGCAAGACCTACATAGGTAATCAAGGACATTAAACGCTCACAAGTCAGTCAGATTTCACGGTGAGGACTATTTCATTTAAAGATCCTTCCTAATGTTCTCACCTTCATTTTAATCGAATATCTCTTACAATAACAGATTATGTACATAAATTTTCAATACATACACAGTACAAGAATTGTTCATATTTTCATTTTTTCATGATAATTGACTTCTTTCTGCCATTTCTTGTTTGAAATTTTTCTAGGGCTTCTTTTTATAGGAAAGTTCTCACAACTCATTAGTGATGTCACAAAACATAATTTACATATTATGCAAATTAGCATTTTTGGTTGGCAAAGTGCTAGTGAGACCACTATCTAACATTCAAAAGAATTTTTGATGTTTTGGTTTTATTATCCATCTGATTTTGGGTCTGTAAAATGCATAATAAACTTCAAGATTTACATATTTTTCTGCCGATATACTCTTTCAAATTTCCTGCAGAAAATGTTTTATGTGTTTTTAAAAATGTAAAAATTGATGAAATTTGAATACTTTTCAAAAACGCTAATTATTTATTATTTATGTAATTAAATAAATGTATTTAAAAAATTAACACCCTGTAAAAGTGTAAAACTTCCAGTATTTCGATGAAAAGGAATTACTAAGATATCTCAAATAACAATTTTGTACAAGTGAATTGAAAATGACTTTCTTATGACCCTTAATTATCACTATTTCTTGCCAACCAAATTTACATTTTGAGTCTGTGACGTCACAGCGAACTTTCCTAAAGGTCATATTTTTATAGAAGCATATTATCTTATTCCTCATTGTAGGTACTAGTACCAGAGACACAACTCTTGTTTAAGGGTAGATTCAAATCTTTTGCGTTATTGTTTAGGAATTTTTTAGGCCATTATAAAAAATTCCTAGATTCCTATGAACTTTTTTGAAAAAGAAAGTTAAGGCAAGTTAAATTATTTTTTTTGGTTGATGCAAAAACTGTAAATTTTAGAGAAAATGAGCATAAATTCAAAAGAATTTTTTTTTCAGGGTCTGAAAAAATTTTGGTAGAGGGGATGAGAATCTAGGATATTTTTATTATGGCCTAAAATTTTTTTTTTATATTTTTGTTATTAAAATTTAGAGACAGTCTTCATTGGGTTCTAGAATGGGTTCAGCTAGGATGGGTCCATCTAGAATAGGTTCAGCGAAACCTACTGACCACTCCTCACGGCTAAATCAAGGTTTTCCGTCTGTTATGATTTCGGCTATACCTGAGGATGAATCGTCAGATATGATGGGTTCTATGCTACATCCGGGATATCAGTCTAAGATGGGGTTATCTTACCCAAAAGGAATGAGTGGGCGTCGTTCTGCATCGAGGGTTTGTCAAGCACCGCCCTTTACACAACTTAATGTATCCTTCCTCAGTTCTTTTCTCCCTTATGTATTAATGGTTTTGAAGTTTTTTTTTGTGTGAGAAAAAGTTGTGAGGGTGAAAAAAGAATGAAAAGAATGAGATGAATAGCAAAAATAAGACTCGGTTTTGTTTGACCCATTTTGTTGTATATCACAAGCACTGGCATTTGGTGTAAGACATAGGTTTTAAAGGTCACTTTGCACAGTGTCACAAAAATCAGAACACAGTTGCATGTTTCACAAGTGTAAATTTTTGTTTTCAAAATCAATACTCAAACTTAAAAATGCAACTTCTGGAAAAAAAGGAGAAAATTATATTGTTGCATCCATAGGCCATAAATTTAAAATCAAATACGCTATGTTAATTTTTTAGGATAACCATTATTTTTATAGCTCAAAATTTAGCATGCTAAATATCACATTGCATGTATAATACACATTTTTACAGAGGTCAATGAGTACAACACAGCAGGCACCGCCTGGTCCACCGACCAGCCAAACACCAGCTGAGGTCAGGCTTGAGTGACAACTACACAAATCCCACCCTATAATTCCAAAATTATTCACAGATTTTCTTGTTTCACAATGATTGTATATTTTCAGTGTGTGATTTTTATGCAGAATTGAAACTAACATTGAACTTGTTTGTAGCACATATATTTCAATCAGATCAACAAGACTGGCAGTAATTTTCTGTAAAAAAAAAAAATTACAATTTATGATTTATAGTGACTTGCTTTAGGTATTGCAATATTTGAAAATTTCCTCAGTATTTCATTTTCAAATGGCTTCTAAAAAGTCTCCATGAATTCACTTGGGAATCCATTTTTGTAAAATTTTCACTGTTCCACAAAAGAGCTTCACATACACAGACTTGCCTACCGTTACAATTTTGGCGTAAGGCTTACTATTTTCAAAGTCATCTTACGCCCTTACGATGGTGAACCATTTCCTTATGATTTGTTCAAATTGCAGTATTTCCGGAAAATTTGCAGTTCCGGTCCGTCATTTCATTGTGGTTCTGTACATTATAGTTAAAATCGGCATATCCAGTAATAAAAAGAATGTAAAAACGATCTTTTATGAGATTATATCTCAGAAAATTGTATTCTTTGTGGGAGTGTTGTGTAAATCAATAATGTGCCTTTCCCAGAAATGTGTATTTTCTATACTAAAAGCATGTTTTATTACATTAAAAAGTGACTTACTATTTTTCAACTCAGATTACGATTTTTGATCAAGTAACTTACTATTTTCGACCAAGAGGGGTAGGCAAGTCTGCATACATTACAGAAATTTAGATATCAATATAGAATCAGAAGTTTTGAAACTCTATGGTTCATAAACTAATAGAAAATATCAGAGATTTTAATGAGCAATTAAAACATGTCATTGAAACTACTGTAAAAAAACTACACTACTTAAACAGTGCAGATACTATGAAAATCAATCAAAAGATGAATTCAGGGAGTCTTGCTTTTTTAATATGAAATAATATATGGTAGAGTTTCAAAATTTTTGCAAGATATTTATAAGTTTTTTTAATCAATTTAAATATGTGAATTTGACTTTCTTGAATATTTCGGTTATTAAGAATATTTCTTCATATTACAATAGACGAAATGAAATGAGATCTATTTACAAGTTTGGCCACATATGACGATTACAGAAAATATAATCCAGTCTCTCACTGGTGTACATGTTGCCATACAACTGCTTACAGATAAAATTGCGATGAAAAGTCTTGCAATAAACTTTTCAAAAGTAAAAATTGTATGTAATCACATCACTTTTGCACTCAATTTGAAATTAAATATCTTTTACAGAAATGAAATGTTTTTACGGGCTTCAATATTTTGATTAAGCAGTTTTCATGATTTTTTAAATAATTTTTAATAAACAAATGTATTTTTCATTGATATTTACAATATTTTATAATTTAATAATTTTTGGTATATTCTGATATAGATTTCTAAATATATTTTCTCAGCTTAAATTGAAAATTAAAATTTTTCTTTTATTATTTTTTAAGTCAAAAAATAAAACCATAGAACACTTCATAAAAAATTATAATATTCAGCATAAATATTAATTTCTAAATTATATTTATAGAAGTTTTTGTATATAATATACAAATCAGCTTTTTAAAAAATATTTATAGATGTTAATCAAACGTATAAAATGATAATATATTTTTTTTTCAATACGTATTAAAATCTATTTTTTGTTTGATTTGATATTTATGGATTTTTTTACATATTTTTTAAAACTCCACTACAGATGTCTCGGATGGGACTTTTTAATGAGGTAAAAAATATGTAAACAGAAAAAGACCTCAGTAGCATGAAATATGATTTTTATTCCAGAGAATTGTGTGCAGTTTTAGTAGGCTTGTTTTGTTTCTTTTTATTTATCTATTTTGTTTATTGCAAATTAATTTCAGGCTGCATTATTTTTGGTTTTGAAGGTTTTAGTAAGTTAAGAAATAATTTGAGTTCTCAACCCTATATTGTACCTATCTATAAAAGCCTGATATTTATTTTTCTCCCTTATTTCAACCATCTTTAGAAGTAAAATAGTTTTAAAATTGATATTTATATTTTTTCAGTTTTGATAATTATTAGATAAGTTTAAATGATTTCAGGTAAAATCGCTACCATTTCAGAATTTTATATCGATCCATTCATTGTCTCCACCTTCGTGGCGGAGTGGTTATTAAGGTAGTTTTTCTACTACCTGTACAATCATTGTTGTCTTTTACCTCTTCTGTGTAAGTTAGAGCCCTGCTTTGTCAATTGCAGGATGCACTTGACTCGTAATCGTTTGTGAAGGGACGTCAGATACCTGCATAAGATCAGTTGGTCAGTGTTCAGGGCACTCCAGCTTCATCCACCCCTTAAAGTACCGTCAATTTGAGCCGATATATTGCTTAAAATGACATTAAATTCAGTTTAGTCAATCAATCAATTCATTGTCTTAAATTAATAGGGAAAGCTTTTCATTAAAGTTAATTGCCTTGTACTGTCCTGGAAAAAAAATCCCACATTCAAATTTATATGGAAGAATTAAACTTACTAAGAAAGAATTGGCTGACTCTGCCAATGACGAGCAAAATCAGCTGCCTCTTCAAATAAAGAGAATTTTCTTCTGTTGCCAAATGCAGAGTGAAATTTGCTACCTCTGCTAAAAATAAAAAAGAGATCTGCTGTCACTAGAATAAAAGAGAATTGGCTGCCCCTCCAGACGAAAAGATCAGCTGCCTCTCCAATTGGCTGTCTTTGAAAATGGCTTTGTCATTAAGGTAGGGAATCAGCCAGCTCTGTCAATACAGAACAAAATCAGCTGCCTCTGTCATTATAGAGGAAAATCGGCTGCCTCTGTCAATAAAGAGGAAAATCAGCTGCCTCTGTCAATAAAGAGGAAAATCAGTTGACTCTGTCAATACAGAGGGAAATCAGCTGCTTCTGTAAATACAGAAAAGAATCAACAGCATCTGCCAATATAGAGGAAAATTAACTGCCTATGACATTACAGAGAAAAAACTGCATCTGTCAATACAGAAGAGAATCAGCTCTCTCCTGACATCAATAAAAAGGACAGTCAGCTGTCACTGTATTTGTACCACAAATATTTTTCATAATGCCCTACTGCAAGCATTATTATCGTTACCGGGGTATAAATAGCATTTGTCCTGATTCCTTATGCCAATTTCCACATCGGTCAACAGGAGTTCAAGCACATTAAAATCAAGTAATTCTTGGCATCTCAATGAAGAAAATTCCCTAGATTTATGTTTTATTTTTTTGCTTTTCTTCCTATTTTTTTAAAATTTCTAACAATATTGCAATGTTGTTAACAATTACAGCTGTTCTGTTTAGTTCCTTGCATAGTAGTACCAGAAATCCAGGGTTACTTCTTTTCAGTTCACTTTCACAATACATATTTTTAATAGTCATATCCATACATAAACTGAATAATATCCAAAAAATCAAATACATAATTTTTATGTATATGCATAATATATACCCTAATACTATTTACTTACCTACATATAATGATATATTACAATACAATGTTATATATATTTACCTGTTCTTGGAGTTATATATTATTATAGTATCATCACTTCTAGATTCTTGTTTTTTTTTTTTAATTATTTTTATGAACATAAACAAAAACAAATATCTTCATCTTCAGATTTTGATTGGTTTAATTATTTTTCTACCAAACAGGAAGCACTAAGTAACCAATCAGAAAGGGTAAAAACATAAATATTTTGGTGATTGGTTAATATCAATACAGCACAAAATCCTTCACTGAAAATGGGAAAAGAGTGTTGCAAAAATTGATTTACCGGTATCTCCCATGTTTGCAAAATTGTGTTTCCGGTTTTCAAATTTTGTATATCCAACAGTGTTAATCTTGTGTGTGTTGGTTTAAATTTCCCCTAGGAGTCTAAATCAAGTCAATTCAATACACTGCAAGAATTGTCTGCAGTCGATGGAAAAGGACACAAAAGATGTTTCAGGCCTGCCAACCTTCTCGCTTTCTGGGGGTTTTTGAGGGAAACCCCCATGGAGGCTCCAAAAATCAAAAGTTGAAATTCCAAATAAAAGACACTTGAAGACAATTAAACAACTGAGGAAGTGTTCAATGTAATGATGAAACACATAAGAACAATATAAACAACAAAAGCATACCACAAGACCCCCCTATAGCCAAGTTATAAGGAGTTTCTTTATTTGACATGCAGCAAAAGCCCCATGGCAATTTTCAAAAGTTGGCAGGAATGATGTTTATCAGTCTGGTCTAGGAACACATACCACCAATGCAAGTGATTATTTTGCATTTATAAAAATGTTTTGCTTTTTGTGTGACATATAGCTCTGATGCTAGTTTGATTTGCTTTGGATGTGAACACCTTTTATTTATGATAGTTTTTGCCATAGTTTTTTGTTGGAAATGGAATATGTTATTTTGTTTGTATTTACTAGATTTTTAATCATTAGATATTTGGGTTAGAGTTCTAGAGAAATTTTTTTTTACTTCAGGGAAAACTGGCAATATATTGATTTTGACAATGTTCAATGCATGCAAATTACATTTAATGGAGACTTTCTTTAATAAGATTTTTTAAGAGTCATTAATTAAAGAATTTTTCAAAGAGGGATATTGTCCCAAGAAATGGTCAACAAGAATACCCTCTGTCAATATATATAGTTACAGCTTTTAAAATATACAATAATTATTATTCACTAAAACTAACACATTTTATCATTTTCATTTTTTAGACAGCAAATTTAAAATACAATTTTGATATTTTATCAAATTACACAAGTTGTTGAAATATTCAGTCAAAAACTCAATAAATTGATGGTTTAGAATTATACATAAGTAACCAATAAAAATTTCTGTTAATTTTGTTCTAACAGGCATCACAGACAATTAAGTCAGACACAGGATCAGAAATGGAGGGACAGGCCCCTGTTAATGTAGAGGGGCAACAGTATGTCGAAGCCAAGTCCTATGTTATGTTGGAAATCTGCTTAGCACATCCACTTATTCCAAAACGTCCACCAGAAGAACTGGCTAGAAGGTAAAATTTGTATGATAAAGTTTGTCTGTTAGCATTTATTCCATGATATGTAATTAGATTTTTTGATTTTAACGGTCACCAGATTTGGTTGACTTTGAGAAAATTAGTTCAACTTTTGCCAGAACAAAGATGCTATCAAATTATATGGAATAATTTCAGTTCATCTTATATTCTTTGATATGAGATAACCCAATGTATTTTAAGAATCTGAGGTTTTAAATAATAGATTTGACTGTCACAAATTGAATTTTTTCTTCATCATCTTAACAGAGCAGGTAAAGAGCTATTTTGGATTAAAATCTTAGATTTACCAATGAAGATTCTCTACAGTTTGGTTTTCTCAGTTGATCTAGTCTAATTAAAAATAAACAAGAAAAACCAATACAAACAAACAAACAAAAAAAATGTATCTATAAATCGATTTAAGTTTGGCAAGTTGGTCTCTCCACTAAGTTGCCATTGGTTTCGAAGGTACATCACAGAATTTGCCTCTTGAAAAATTTCCACATCGTTCGACCAAAATTTGCATAACTAATATATTAAATAAGAATCAAATTTAATGCATCAAAAATGTTTAATTATAATAGAATTGAACAAATTATATGATATGAGTTCAGAAGCTTCCCCCACCCAAACTTTTATTATTGGTTTATTTACACAGATTTTTGGCCGGGTTGCACGGAGTGCAAATCCGGGTTATTTATGTTCAAATTAGGTAAAAGAAAGACTGACTTATTTATGATAACCTGTAGTAAATTCCTTTAAACCTGATTTAATATTTTGTCCATTTTTAAAAGAAAAATGTGGGAAGTGCTTGGCAAAAGGTATGTTCAAATGTCAAAACTCCACTTCACAAAATGTCACAAAATCAACGTTTTCACAACAAAGCAAGAAAGCCTGATTTAGAAAAAAAATATCACAGATCACGAAAGCCTCTACAAGTTGTTACATATTGATTTTGGCCATGTAGAACCAAGAAATTAGCTTGCTTTTCACTGTCAATGCTTTGTCTTCAAGATTTTGTGTTTAAAATGCATGTTAGCTGTCTTTGTAATGCTAAAATAACACTATCATGTAAAATTTAAGACGTTTGTGTTGGAATGAACTGTATGAAAAAAATAGTATAACTGAAAGAACTTAAATACACAAGCAGTACACGTCTTTCCTAAAAACTTGTCTTTATGTTTTGGAGAAAGGATATTATTTGTAAACCTCAAATTTCTACCATTTTCTTAGGCTAGTACAAATATATTTTATATTTTCAGACAATGTAAATGTATTGTTATACCCCAGCTTTAGTGGATGTTATATAGTGATCATGGTGTCTGTTTTTCCTTTTGCTGTTAGTCAGTTTGGCTGTTCGGCTGTCTGCATAGGGGTACACACTCTGTGGCGATAACTTCTCCTAGGCTACTTTGTTAAATTCAATGAAACTTTCACAGAATGTTCAGTACATATTGCCTTTGTGCTCCATCTATTTAAAAATTGGATTTGATCTTTTTTCTTGAGGGGAGGAAAGAAGGAGTATATTTTGGTGAGCTTTGCTCACAATTTTTCTAGTTTATATATATTATGCAAAGTGAAATATATTGTATGTGATAAGGGTTGTTCTAGCAAAACAAACAGGATACGGGGGTAGGCATTTGAAAATGACATCCACTTTTTCCAAAATAGAAATTTTTTTATTTATATGTAAATTCTGTAAATTCTGACTTGAATGAAAAATTCCCACCAATAGTTGCATTTTATAAGTGCCCTTCACCACCACAGCAAAACTCATATCTCATAGCAAGCTGTTTATGACCCAGGAGTAAGCCAGAATTGTTATAGAATTAGCCCAACACCACATGTAACTCTGTGACTAAGACATAGTTTTCCTTATAAAAACTAACATTCATTCTGGAATAATGATAGTACCTTGTTTAGGTTGATATGATATTTTACTTGCTATGAAACATATATTTGATCTTTTTTGGTATTAAGATGATCTTTGTTTGCTTTAGGTAATTGAAATTTAATATTGTTTCCTTTATTTATTTACAGAGTAGCCGAATACATTCCACCAAGACCGCTGTTTCCTAAAAGGACAGATGGAGCACAAAGGGTAAGTGTTTTACCTGGACACTTTATGTTATTTTATGTTGACAGATAGTTATAACAATATTATCAAATTGTATAAGATTAAAATAAATATTTGTGCATTTGATAATGCTTTTATGTGAAATTTGCCCACAAAAAAGTTCTTAAAGCTAAAATGTTAATTTCAATTAAGAATTAATTCTTTGTGTTGCGAATGAAATTATTTTTTCCCCGCTTTTTTTTATATAAATGAAAAGCTAGCAACATGCCACTTCAGACATATAGTCTGGTAGCTAATATATATATATATATAAATATATACTTTTGCTATCTACAACTTTTACTCAAAGCTTTTTACTTAAATTTCAAGATTGATGCAAATAAGTCCTTGCAAAAATGTTTTAAATCACATTGAATTAATTATGATAAATTGAAAATAAAATCAGGCACATGAAATTATTGTTGTTTTTTTAAATATTTACAGTCTGTAGAAGATTTTCACGGTCAAGTTGCTAGTGTGGCTAATTTGATATTGGATGAATTCAGGTTAGTAATTACTTAGTTATCTCCCTTGTAATGTCTACTTACATACCTGTTAACCCTCCCACATTGCGAGGGAGACTCCCACTAACTCATCAAATCTCCTACTTGAGAAGGTTCTCCCTCGTGGGAGACCAAAATCTCCCTCAAAGAGAAAAAGGCTCCCACAATCTCCCACATTTGCAAAATAATACAATATTTTAAGAAAAAATTGTTATTTTCATACAAAAAAGTTTATTTTTCTGCTTTATATATACTGATACAATTATTATTTACACAATGTGACAATAGCAGCCACCCAAAGCTGTTAATTATGTTGTTTTAGTTAATTAGTCTTCTAATGGTATAAGCTTATTACTAATTTTTCTTTTAATGTTATCCTTTTTATCACAAGGAAAATTACAAAAGATGCCTGTTAAAGGTCGTCAAACAAAATCTCCCACTAACAAAAACATTTATGAGGGAGATCTCCCACATAGTCCTTCTTATAGGTTAACACCTTTGTACTTACAAAAACATTTTATTATTTCAAGTTTATTGCAGATTTAGTGTTGCATGTGTTGGAATTTTATAGTAATGCCTGAAATAAGGAATTTCTGTAGAAGATTATTTATAATCTAAGATCTTCTAATTATCTGCAAATCCCTAAAAAGTCATTTGACAACCTGCAGCATTGAAATTACATAAAAGCAACTTTTGTCAAAGAACAAAATATTTTTGGTAATTGCCATAACAGCATTTCAATCGTGACTTCATGATTTACATAGGTAAAGTTTATAAATTTTGCTCCAGTTTGAAAATTTGAAATATGTCATCATTGTTTAATTTTGGAAATTATAGCTCACTGTAAATTTTTTGCGATTTTGGCAAGTGTAAGAATATCTGGAAAATAAAAATACAAGGAGGGAAAAAAGCACCAAATTAAGTATCTGAAAATAATTTGGTTTACAATATTAATAAATCTTTATATTACATATTCTATTACAGAGATCAGTTTGGAGATGATTTCAAAGTAGAGGAAGCTGAAAGTAGGGAGGCTATGGAGGGAAGGTTAGTACTGTGTAACCTGTGTATAGGACACACTGTTGGACACAAATGTGCTAGAATACAAAGAATGTCTAGAACTGGAGGTTAAAAAGAGTTGAAAGCAGTCTGTTTGGACTAGATAAATTGTTACTGTAGATTTATGGCGAATTTCCTGCATGATTTTAAACTCCTGTTTTTTGTCTGCTGGTCAAGCAATGAAGCTTCTATAGAAATCTATTGTATACCAATCACTGCCTGAATGGGTTTACCTTGATACTCCAGTGATGACAAATTGGTATACAAAAGAATTCTATAGAAGCTTGATTGCTTGATGAGCAGACAAAAGACAGGAGTTTAGAAGGAGTTTCATAGGTGTTACTAGAGGAATATTGGTATGTTCATTAAAGAATTGCAAATAAACTATGTTNTCCATGATATGTAATTAAATTTTTTGATTTTAGCGGTCACCAGATTTGGTTGACTTTGAGAAAATTAGTTCAACTTTTGCCAGAACAAAGATGCTATCAAATTATATGGAATAATTTCAGTTCATCTTTTATTCTTTGATATGAGATAACGCAATGAATTTAAGAATCTGAGGTTTTAAATCATAGATCTTACTGTCGCAAATTGAATTTTTTCTTTATCATCTTAACAGAGCAGGTAAAGAGCTATTTTGGATTAAAATCTTAGATTTACCAATGAAGATTCTCTACAGTTTGGTTTTACAGTTGATCTAGTTTAATTAAAAAAAAAAAAAAGAAAAACCAATACAAACAAACAAACAAAAAAACAACAAAACAAAACAAACCAAAAAAAAATGTATCTATTCGATTTAAGTTTGGTAAGTTGCTATTGGTTTCAAAAGGTACATCACAGAATTTGCCTCTTGAAAAATTTCCACACCGTTCAACCAAAATTTGCATAACTAACATATTAAATAAGAATTAAATTTAATGCATCAAAAATGTTTAATTATAATAGAATTGAATAAATTATATGAGTTCAGAAGCTTCCCCCACCCAAACTTTTATTATTGGTTTATTTACAGATTTTTTATGTTCAAATTAGGTAAAAGAAAGATTGACTTATTTATGATAACCTGTAGTGAATTCCTTTAAACCTGATTTAATATTTTGTCCATTATAAAAGAAAAATGTGGGAAGTGCTTGGCAAAAGGTATGTTCAAATGTCAAACTCCACTTCACAAAATGTCACAAAATCAACGTTTTCACAACAAAGCAAGAAAGCCTGATTTAGAAAAAAAATATCACAGATCACGAATGCCTCTACAAGTTGTTACATATTGATTTTGGCCATGTAGAACCAAGAAATTAGCTTGCTTTTCACTGTCAATGCTTTTCTTCAAGATTTTGTGTTTAAAATGCATGTTAGTTGTCTTTGTAATGCTAAAATAACACTATCATGTAAAATTTAAGACGTTTGTGTTGGAATGAACTGTATGAAAAAAATAGTATAACTGAAAGAACTTAAATACACAAGCAGTACATGTCTTTCCTAAAAACATGTCTTTATGTTTTGGAGAAAGGATATTATTTGTAAACCTGAAATTTCTACCTGTTTCTCAGGCTGGTACAAATATATTTTATATTTTCAGACAATGAAAATGTATTGCTATACGCCAGGCTTTAGTGGGTGGTATATAGTGATCATGGTGTCTGTTCTTCCTTTCATCTGTTAGTCCGTTTGGCTGTTTGGCTGTCCCCCATAGGGGTACATACTCTGTGGCATTAACTCCTCCTAGGCTACTTGGTTAAATTCAATGAAACTTTCACAGAATGTTCAGTACATATTGCCATTGTGCACAATCTATTTAAAAATTTGATTTGATCTTTTTTTTGAGGAGGAAAGAAGGGGATATCTTTTGGTAAGCTTTGCTCACATATTTTCCAGTTTATATATATTATGCAAAGTGAAATATATAATATGTGAGAAGGGCTGTTCTAGCAAAACAAACAGGATACAGGGGTGGGCATTTGAAAATGACATCCACTTTTTCCAAAATAGAATTTTTTTATTTTATATGTAAATTCTGACTTGAATGAAAAATTCCCACCAATAGTTGCATTTTATAAGTGCCCTTCCCCAACACAGCAAAACTCATATCCCATAGCAAGCTGTTTATGGCCCAGGAGTAAGCCATAATTGTGATAGAAATAGTCCAACACCACATGTAACTCTCTGAATAAGACATTGTTTTCCTTATAAAAACTAACATTCATTCTGGAATAATCATAGTACCTTGTTGAGGTTGATAAATATTTTACTTGCTGTGAAATACATATTTGATCTTGGTATTAAGAGGAGCTTTGTTTGCATGAGGTAATCAAAATTGAACATAGTTTCCTTTATTTATTTACAGAGTAGCCGAATACATTCCACCAAGACCTCTGTTTCCTAAAAGGACAGATGGAGCACAAAGGGTAAGTGTTATACCTGGACATTTTATGTTGACAGATATTATCAAAATATATAAGATTAAAATAAATATTTGTGCATCATTTGATAATGCTTTCATGTGAAATATGTTCACAAAAAAGTTCTTGAAGGTAAAATGTTAATTTCAATTAAGAATTCATTCTTTGTGTTGCAAATGAAAAAAATTTTTTTTTCCGCTTCCTTTTATAAATGATAAGCTAGCATCATGCCACTTCAGACATATAGTCTGGTTGCTAATATATGTATATACTATTGCTATCTACAAACTCAAAGCTTTTTACATAGATATCAAGATTGATGCAAATAAGTCCTAACAATTTTTTTCTAAATCACATGAAATTAATTGTGATTAATTGAAAATAAAATAAGGACTGTTCCAGAAATAATTGTATTGGGGGGGGGGGTCAGAAGGCACTTTAATTAAAATTTGATGGGTTGTGGTGTAAATTGGAGACTTTCACTGAAGAGCCAATGAGACATATAGGAATTAAAATTTTATGCATGGTGGGTCCTTATAAAAAGTATCTTGTGACCAAATTATTGTTGTTTTTTTTTCACATTTACAGTCTGTAGAAGATTTTCACAGTCAAGTTGCTAGTGTGGCTAATTTGATATTGGATGAATTCAGGTTAGTAATTACTTAGTTATCTCCCCTGTTATGTCTACTTACAAAAACATTGTATTATTTCTAGTTTATTGCAGATTTAGTGTTGCATGTGTTGGATTTTTATAGTAATGTCTGAAATAAGGAATTTCTGTAGAAGATGAGTTATAATCTAAGATCTTCTAATTATCTGCAAATCCTTAAAAAGTCATTTCACACCCTGCAGCATTGAAATTACATAAAAGCAACTTTTGTCAAAGAACAAAATATTTTTGGTAATTGACATAACAGCATTTTAATTGTGACTTCATGATTTACATAGGTAAAGTTTATAAATTTTGATCCAGTTTGAAAATTTGAAATATGTCATCACTGTTTAATTTTGGAAATTATATATGATCACTGTAAACCAACTTAATTTTTTGCAATTTGGCAAGTGTAAGAATATCTGGAAAATAAAAATCGTAACAAATATATTTAACCCTTATATAAATGAATCATCAGAAATGGAGGACACAAAAATTAGTTGTAGTCTTGAATATATCTAACCCTTATATAAGTGCATCAAACATGAAAATTAGTTGGCAAAAATTTTAATACAAGGAGGGAAAAAAGCACCAAATTAAGTATCTGAAAATAATTTGGTTTACAATATTAATAAATTTTTATATAACATATTCTATTACAGAGATCAGTTTGGAGATGATTTCAAAGTGGAGGAAGCCGAAAGTAGGGAGGCAATGGAGGGAAGGTTAGTACTGTGTAACCTGTGTATAGGACACACTGTTGTACACAAATGTGCTAGAGTACAAAGAATGTCTAGAACTGGAGGTTAAAAAGAGTTGAAAGCAGTCTGTTTGGACTAGATAAATTGTTACTGTAGATTTATGGCCAATTTCCTGCATGATTTTAAACTCCTGTTTTTTGTCTGCTGGTCAAGCAATGAAACTTCTATAGAAATCTATTGTATACCAATCACTGCCTGAATGGGTTTACCTTGATACTAAAGTGATGACAAATTGGTGTACAAAAGAATTCTATAGAAGCTTGATTGCTTGATGAGCAGACAAAAGACAGGAGTTTAGAAGGAGTTTCATAGGTGTTACTAGAGGAATATTGGTATGTTCATTAAAGAATTGCAAATAAACTATGTTAATCATCCGGGAAATCTGCCAAAAGAGGGTAGACCAAACCATCATTCAAATAAATTTGGCTGGATATATTTTTTAAATGTTTGATCACTTAAATGTCAATCATATTGAAATAAATTGGTTACCGTAGTTGAGTTATTTTACTTAAATTTTGTCTTACCCTTTAACAAAATATTCAGAACTAGCATGTCAGTTTAGAAAAGTTCCATGTTAGTAGCATTTCTTGATATTAAAATTAATGCAAAGTGTATCGAGCTTGGAATGTCTATTTAATTTCAAACATACTGATACAGTGCTTTGATTTAAGGCATATTCAAGTCCATCTGATGTGTTTTGTTTGACTACAATATCTGATTTCAACCATAATAATTATTAGACTTGTTATATTTTCATTTTCTATAGTTACAAAGCTTTTTAATGTATGCTATTTTCAGGAGGCAGAAGTTGATATATGAATTAAACTCCACTGGAAAGTATTTTGCATTTAAAGAACAATTGAAGCATGCTGTTGTAAAGATTGTAAGAGAGAAATACTTAAGAACTTCAACATTTGAAGATAGACAGGAACTTCAGGTAATGTTTTTGTTTACATTTCACATATGGACCTAAATAAGGGCGAATTATCCATGTACATGCATTTATTTCCTTTTGAAACTACTGTTATCCAAGACCTCTGACAAATATAAATTGTAGGATTTTAATGTATTCCAGCCACAAATGAAATACATCAGAAAGAATGTGTAACTTTTACTATTAAAAAGAAAGTACCTTTGTCATCCCCATTATAGATTTGGGTTCTTAAGGTAGTTTGGGTGTCTAAAACTGAGCATCTTTTTTGCATATCTAATTCAATGAGAATATTGTCTAAATAATTTTGTATGTCTTTACTACAATTATTTAAATAAAAATGAGCAATTTGTATAAGATTTGTTCAGTAATATTACATATTTGTCAAAATTTCAAAAGTTTTATCAAAGGGAGATAATTCTATTCTAAAATACCATGGAATAGGCCAAATTTTCTAAGTTTGTTAAAAAAAATAAAATAGTTGATCCCAATTCCTTTTTGAGTTTATCAAAAGCATTTTTAACAAAACAAATTTTTCTTTTAATTTTAGGGTCCCAAATTACTTTAATTAAGTTATCTCCCCTTTCCTGAAAAACTAACAAATTCTTTATGTTTCATGACAACTTTTTCAAATGGTCCTTGACATATCTTTTTTATGTACCGGTATTTAAATTGAAGTTACCAATAAATATATAAAGTTTGGAAAAAATTGTAGGTCTGCTTATAGAAAAAATACACCCTTGAATTGTGGTATAGGGCTATTTCCCATATAATTCTATTGTAAATATAGTGGGAAAACACCAAATTTGACCAATCTCTGTATCTTTTTTTGACATTTCCGTAACCCCCCAATTTCTTTGCACATTCTTATAGCATATTGCTCAAAGTTTCATTGTACAAAAAAATCTTGTGTCACAAACCAAGACACCCCAACTACCTTAATATACATGTATAAAGTTGATATTTACCTTAATCTGCATTTGAACTTTAAAATCAATTATTGGTCGGTTACTTGGCAGATTTTAAGTTAGGATGCTCATGTTTGCCTTGTCACATACTTCGGATGAACTATTAACTATTTCACTACCTTTTAAATGCATTCAGTAAAACGGAAAAATGCAAATAATTTAAAAAAAATGTATATTTCACTGTCTTGTATTTGACTTAGAAACACAAGCAAAAGCTAACTTGAAAACAACTAGATATATGGTGTATTCTTTGGAGTAAAGCAAAGGGTACAATGGTGATCATATGTTTCCCTTTAAATATCTGTCTGTTTTTCTGTACTATTGGAATATTGGCATTTATGTCAGGTTTTGAAGTTTGTACATATTCATCTAAACAGTACTGTGCAGTTCAGCACCATAAACACTTTACTTCTACAAAGGGGTGGAACTGTATACAGTTATTGACTAGTTCGAGGACAACAGCTGTTTTGTTAGACCCAAAGACCGAACTGTTGCATGAGTCCAATAGGCCGAGTGCAACAATTTGGTTTGAGGGCAGGCTTTCCGAAATGTGCCGGTCCGTCCGTCCAGACCGGCATTTTTGAGTCTGGACCAGCAAATAATTATCCGTGTCGGACCAGAGGACCGGCAAGAGATTTCGTCTGTCCATTGGTTGTTGCCTCTGTTTATTTGCATGTCAATAGAAAATGTTTCAACCGGTCTTTAAAGTACAACATTCCTTGCTTTCTTTATTAAATTTTTGCTTTAGAATACAAGCTTTATCCAATTTGACTAGGAAATCGCAAATGGCTGACTTCCGATTTTGTACATCAGAACCGGAACGGAGAAAACATGATTTTTTTTCTGGATTTTCGTCATAATGGTCCGGCAAGTTCACTTTCAGTTCGGCAATTTTTCTTGCTTGTCGGACCAAATGACCGGCAGAATTTTTCAACTGTCAGAAAGCCTGTTGAGGGTCTAACAAAATAGCTGTTGTCAGAGAAACTAGTCTATAACTATTTTGTTATACATCCATACGTCATGCGTAATCAGGTGACGTCATTAACCAATGGAATGAAGGACGGCGGGAAACAGTTCATCAGCGGGCAACAGTTAAAAAACTGTGGACCGTCGACAGCCTTTTCCGACACAAATTGATAAAAAAAAACAGACCAAATGTGAATCATTTTTTGTAATTGGCTATATAGAAAAAATATATAAAGAGGTATAACAAATCCTTTTGTACAAAAAGTTTTAATTAAAAAATGTTATGATATGAATGTGAATACCTGTAACTGATGACATTATAATTGTAATCTATCTTTATTTTACAGACATTTTTGAGTGAGTTGTATGTATACCTGATTGATCAGATGCATGTAGCTCTTGGAAAAGTTCTAGCTCTGGAAGACCAGCCACCTATACCAGAGCCATTGACAGACTCAGCTCAGCTAAAACATTTTGCCAGAGAAGCTGAAGTCAATGACAATTATGAACTGGCAACTAAATATTACCAAGAGGTATGTCTATTTATTTGTTTTGCCATAATGATAACATTGTGAAACCTACAGACAACTTTAATGAATTTTTCAAAGTTTGTGATAAACTTTAAGATGTATAAAAACTGAAAAAATTGAAATTGCAGTAATTTTCATTCTGCAGATGGAAATTTCAAAAACTTATGTCTCTTCAGTGCAGATTGTTTTTGTGATGTAACATGGGAAATTATTTCAAAACAATTCAATCTCTGAAATTTTAATCATAAGGAATCACTATTATTTTTGGGGATTTATTGACCCATCAACTGATTTATATGCCCCCAGATCAAGGAGTCAGGATGTAGTTTTTGTCCTATCTTTGTGTCCGAAACTTAAACTTGTTATATCTTTTAAACCATGTAAGATAGACTGTTGTATAGGATTATTCAAGAGGAACATAAATATACAAAAAAAGGACAGGTCAAAGGTCAAGGTTACAGAGGTCAGAACTTGTCCTTTAAGTGAAGGAGGTCTTTTGGACATATGTAGTGTTTCACAAACACATCTTGTTTTTAATGTTAACACAAAATTTGATGCATAGAATCAGTTTATGTTTCACTAAACCCAACATAAGTACGGTAATAACCATCTTTAACTTAACTTTTTTAGCATTTAAACAAAAGTTTTTGTTGTGTCAGCATTGATCTTAATTTGATTTAATTCAATTTTTTATATTTTCAAAACATTTTTTCAGAGAATTGCTCGGAACAAGAACGACCCGTCTCACTGGTTTGATTATGGTACTTTCTGTCTGTATATCAACGATATAACAAAGGCAGAGGAATGTTTCAAGGAGTGTATAGCTATTGATCAAAAGCATTTACATGGGTAAGTTTTTTTTTATTGCAAATCATTTGAACCCTCAAGATACAAAGCCTACCCAACAACTTACACTGACTTTCAATGATAATGTAGCTGATACACTAAAATTAAAAAAAGGTTTTGAAAGGTCAAGCTATCATCTTCCTTTGCCATCCTATATAAGGAATTAAACTCCATAGGAGAGGGGGACTGGTTTAAAGTGCAAAGTGACGTCATTTGCATACACTTTGACGACAATATACATTTTAATCTTCACAGAGATCTATGGAGTAACATTGTATACAAGATAGAAAGATGAGATCTTGAATTTTGAATGTGTTTTTTTCCTGAAAGTGTATAGATCAAATTACAAAGTAATG
>MJUU01023330.1:105969-120180 GCA_002080025.1 Modiolus philippinarum
TAGTCTATTTTCATTGAACATTAATTTGATTGCCCGAACTTTTCAACACTTAAATGGTGCCCGAATTCGTTAATTAATCACAGAATGAATTTCCCATTCATAAAATTTTGTGTGTAGATGTATGAATATGGATGGCCGATGCCTTTATTTACATTTGTATGAATGGCGTAAACGTACTTCCCTGAACCATCAGTGAAATGATGTGGCTGTTTTGAAATAAATCATAAAAGAACAACGCATTGGAAATAAAAAATGAAATCCATTAGCCATCGAGAACAGCAGTCCATTATTTACAATCTAAGGAAGACGTAATGTTTGTTTAAATTTCTAGTTATAAAAGATCGGAAAAGTTTGGCTGTTCCACGTTGGCTGTTCCATTATACTTGTTGAGATTGTCATTTTGCAGTGTCTTCTCCGAGGTCCGCGTTCGGTATACATGTAATGGCCGTAAAAACAAAATACTGAAGAAGTCGTACATTGGTAAATACACATAATTACCTGGAAACAGTTGTCAAGGTGCGTATTCTGAAACAGACGACATTTTGCAATGATCGGGGTTGGAATTGACAGAATTCGAAATAGGATCAGGCAGGGGTGTTGATCTGTTGATTGCTGTTCGTCGAACAATGTTCATTCCGGGGTGTTGCGTATTAATTTGCCGTTGATCAGAGTTTGGTCAAACAAAACTTGAGATAATATCATTTGAGTATTTACAATGCATAGCAGTCATTTTTCAATTGCATGAGAATGTATATCATAGTGCGAATTAAGATGCATTGTTGCACAAAGAACTTGGCACAGATCATGGTTACATGTCTTCGTGTGTTTCTTGGACGAATTATTATCTCCATAAAGAGCATTGTATTGTTGCTCAGGTCTTGTCAGCTTTTGCGTCTTGTCAGCATTCACAAACCTTCCATTCTTACAGGTCTCTTCTTTAGAATTAAATTTCAAACTGTATGCTGTCATTGTTTAGTCTATGTTGAGTGTACAGCAGGGAACCCATAATATGTAATAGGTTTGTGGTATAAAATCAAAATTCTTTGAATATTTGTCTCTTATGGTTTGATTGCCATTGATTGGCTGGTGTGATCAAATGAAGATGGCCACCAGTAAATACTTGCTGACTGTCAGAAAGGCATGTTTACTTGATGAGCAAAACATGGCTTTTGTACCTTTCTTGGTTTTGATATCATCATTTTAATTAGACCCACACGACACAGACAGGCAATTATTCATATCATACGTGGACAGTACATAAAAAATCAATAGATTAGATACTGATCATTGTCATCATAGACACTAATCCACCAGTCCCTTTGGGACTTTGATTCCCTTTGACTTCTTAAAAGAACAAAAGCTTATTTGAATCACAAGCACAACATATGTCTCCTGTTCTGTTCTAATTTTAAATTGGTATTGATAGGTTTATTCTATGATGCTGTTAACAATGAGATAGGTGCTGAGATGGCATATCTTGAAGCTAACAAACTGAACCAATCTAAAGCTGTTGCAATAGCCAGAGCTGCAAGAGAGGAAGAACAAGCCAAGGAGAGGGAAGCAAGAGGACAAGAAGCTGAAGAAAAGGGTATGTTTCATTAGTAAAGAGTCAATTGTAAAGAGGGAAATCAAATTAGAGAAAGGTCAGCAAGAGGTCAAGAGGTTGAAGAGAAATGTATGTTTTACCATTGGAGTGATTCATAATAAAGAATTTTAAAAACAATGAAATGCTTTGTTATTTGTCACTTCAATGATAATAATTGATTTCTGTTGTGGAAAAATGATTTCAAATATAATACATGTATATGCTATATAACTCTGTTGGCATTTTACTCCAGACACACACATATATTTATTATTTTATACCAGGATAGATCAGTGACAAAGATTTGTTATAGTATACAATTTTGTTTTTTTATAAAGTTCTATTCAAAGCCATTTATAGTTGATTCCTTCTACAAATTGCTGGTGCCGTGACAGCCGAGGAAGATGTCGAAGAAGTTAAAAACCACAAGATCGGGACAGAGGAGTGTAATGACCAAGTTGATGAAAAAATTTGAAGATCGGAAATCAAGTGAAAATTATGACAGAGATGAACTTTCATTAATTCTAAGTGCTATTACGGAGAAACAAAAACTTTTATTGACATTGAATGAACAGATCTTAAGTGAAATTCAGGAAGATGAAATGGAAGAGGAAATCTCGGACGCAGAGGAGTATTCGCTGAACATACAGTTGAAAATATGTAAGATGCAAAAATTCATAGAAACCATTACACCCGCTAGCGTTCCTGTACAACCCATAACCACTGCCCACGCTAGCGCCCCTGTTCATGACTCGCATACACAGTCTAGTACATACAGCACAGACCCATCTATACACAACAGTTACTCCGTCCCGCATTTCGACCCACGCCTGAACCCGTCAGCCCAAAACTTCAACATGAATAGAAACCATGCAGCGTCATTCAATTCACAATCACAGTACATGTATGATCCTGTGCCTAGTAATAGTAGCCACTTTCACAAGTTACCCAAATTAGAATTAAATAAATTCGACGGCAATATACTCAACTGGCAAGCATTTTGGGACTCTTACAAGACCGCAATTCATAACAATTATACATTGTCAGACGCACAGAAATTTAACTACTTGCAATCCCTACTCTTGAACGAGGCATTAGACACAGTGTCTGGATTTTCCCTAACAGATGCAAAGTACACAAAGGCCATAGATTTATTGCACAAGCGATTTGGACAGACACAGCAAATTACAAATACCTACATACAGTCCTTGCTTGATTTACCAGCACCAAACCATACCGTTCGTTCATGTCGCAATTTTTATGACAAATCGGAACAGCTGATTAGAGGTTTAGAATCAATGGGACAAAGCCAAGAGTCGTACGGAGCATTCTTGATACCAGTAATGTTGAATAAATTACCAGAGAGACTAAAGGAGAATCTTACACGCCAACATGGGCTTGGAAACTGGACATTAGATGAACTTAGGGAAGGCATATACAGGGAATTATGCATCATGGAAGCTTCACAGACAAGTACACTGACAATCGGACAAACAACTCGTAGCACAGTCTATCTAGCCAAAACCACTGACATTGAAGACATGACCAAGAAATCACAGAGACACGAAGCAGACAAGAAAGCTTGTATCTATTGTGGAGAGTTACACACACCAAATTCATGCAGCAACGTTAAGGACACAAAAATGAGACTCGAAATATTGCGGAAAAAGAAAGCATGTTTCAATTGCCTTGGTAACCACAGGATTGCGGAATGTAAATCGAGAGGAACGTGTAGGAATTGTGGGAAAAGACACCACACTAGTATTTGCGGAAATGTCAGTAGTAAACCAATGCGCACATCGGATTCTAAAAGTAATGAAGACACAATGAAGGACAACAGACCAAAGACGAAAACATCGGTGATACATTGCACAACTTCATCACAAGTATTACTCAAAACAGCACTTGCCGTTGTTGACTCAGATAAAGGAGTAAGTACACACGCAAATGTACTTTTCGACGAGGGAGCCCAGCGCTCATTTATTACACAGACCTTAGCAGACCAGCTGGAGTTAGAGCCAGTTAAGAGAGAAGTAATTTCGATTTCAGGATTTGGAGGAGGTACTGATGCAGTTCGTCATTTAAACACAGCACAAATACATGTAAGAACCGATGATGGAGAACCGATCAAGTTGAATGTACTGATAGTGCCCGAGATAGCGTCACCAATAACAACACACTCAACAGAGATTACCCGCTTGCCATACTTGCAGAACCTCAAGTTAGCACATCCAATACCAGGAAACGACACATTTTACGTGAGCTTGCTCATTGGAGCCGACCATTATTGGGATTTTATCCAAGATAGAGTAATTAGAGGAGATGGGCCTACAGCAGTTAAGTCACGCATTGGATATTTACTTTCCGGTCCAACACACAATCTCAGTTCAGGAAGGAATGCATCTATGCTGAACATAATGGTTGCACACAAAGAGGATGAATTCAACTTAGAAAAATTTTGGGAAATCGAATCACTTGGAATCACACCAGAAGGCAAAGAAAAGTCACAAAGCGAATACTTGGAGAAGTTTATAGACACAAATATCACATACGATGGCACAAAATACAACGCGAAGTTACCCTGGAGAGACGATCACAAACCATTACCTACCAATGAAGAAGTCACAAAACGGAGAACTGAGTCCGTTATTAGAAGGTTGAGCAAAGATACGCATCTACTACACAAGTACGGAGAGATAATCAACGAACAGGAAATGAGAGGTTTCGTCGAAAAAATAGAAGACGCTAAAACAAATGGTAACGTACATTATATACCGCATCACCCTGTTAAGAAAGATTCAGCTACCACTCCTATACACATTGTCTACGATTGTAGCTGCCGCCAAACTCCTGATTCACCTAGTTTGAATGACTGCTTGCGTACAGACCCGCCTATACTGAATGACATTTCAACACTGCTACTCCGATTCAGAGAGAACAAGTATGCCGTTGCAACCGACATCGAAAAAGCGTTCCTACAAATTGGTCTAGATGTAAAAGACAGAGATATGACACGCTTTTTCTGGCTTAAGGACCCATCAGATCCAGCATCAAAGCTTATTACTTATCGCTTTAAAGTCGTCTTATTTGGAGCCACTAGTTCACCATTCATTTTGAATGCAACTTTACTCAAACATTTACAAGAAAATGACAGTGAAACCTCAGAAAAAATAAAACATGGATTATATGTTGACAACATAATCACCGGATTCAACACAACAGAGGAACTTTTTCGTTTCTACACAGACTCGAGATCATTAATGAAGAAAGGAGGATTCAATTTACGATCATGGGCATCGAATTGCGACAAATTGAATGAGATATCAAAAACCGACAAAGTGAATGATGGAGACGACATTATAAAGGTACTTGGACTACGATGGAACAAACAAAGCGACAATATAGGATTTGGATTTTCATCAATACTAACATCTAATATCAACAGGATTACCAAGCGTGAAATTTTACAGAGGTCCTCAAAAATATACGACCCACTTGGAATTTTGAGCCCAGTCACAATAAGGAGCAAAATCTTCTTACAGGATTTATGGACAAAGAAATTAGGATGGGATGTAGTCATTCCTAGTGAACTTAGAAATGAATGGAGTAAGATTAACGAAGATTTAGATAAATGTAAGAACATTGAATTTAGTAGACAATTTTTCAGGAATACAGAAAAGGAGCACGTGTCAGAACCCATATTGCACATTTTCACTGATGCGAGCAAGTCAGCTTACGGGGCATGTGCCTACCTAGTGAGAGGAGAAGAATCGTCGTTCGTTATGGCCAAGACACGTGTAGCCCCAATTAAACAACTCACTATCCCACAACTCGAACTAATGGCCGCATTAATAGGAGCAAGATTAGCCTCACATATACTGAAGAGCTTGTCACGTACAGAAAAATGCGTTCTGTGGAGCGATAGTCAAATCGTTCTTCACTGGATAAGATCGAAAAAACAACTGAAAACATTTATTGCTAACAGGATTACCGAAATCAAGGAACATGGACACGAGTGGAAGTACAGCCCAACAGAGCACAATCCTGCAGATTTGTTATCACCAGGATTATCGTACGAACAGTTATTGAATAGCGATCTATGGAAACACGGACCATCATGGTTGACAAACAGGAAAAACTGGCCTTCACAATTTGTAAATCAGAACACAGTTTTGACTACTGTCGAGAATGAAACAAATGAAACAAAGGCTGATAATACACATATCCCAAACAATCTATTGAGAATCATTGATTTGGAGAAGTACAGCTCTTTCAGCAAAGTAGTTCGCATCGTATCATATATACAGAGATTTATGAGGAATTGTCGTAACAACGAATCACGGGAACCATCTTTAAATTTGAATGTAACGGAATTGGGAACAGCTACATTGACTATATTTAAAGCCGTTCAACATGAGAAATATAGTGAAATCTTGGAATGTTTATCGTCTGGAGCAAATCATGCTTTAATACGTCAATTGAGACTTTATCGGGATAATGAGGGATTAATTCGATGTAGGGGACGAATCAATAATGCACCATTACCAGAGGATGCGAAATTTCCAATATTGCTACCTCAAAAACATAGACTGACTCATCTTTTGATATTGGATATTCATATTCGTAACATGCATGCAGGAGTTGGATCTACAGTGACGTATCTTAGACAACATTATTGGATTCCATCAGTCAGACAAGAAGTGGGATACGTAACACGAAAATGCGTAAGCTGCAGAAAAGTTTCAGGAAGAGCATTCACAGCACCGGAACCACCCCCTTTGACGAAGGATCGATTATCATTAGAACCACCGTTTACAATTTGCGGGGTAGATTTCAGCGGAGCACTACACGTCAGAGGAGAAAACGGAGACGACAGAAAAGCATATATTTGCTTATTTACCTGCGCTAACACGCGAGCACTTCATCTGGAAGTTGTCACTGATTTAACAGAGGATTCATTTTTATTAGCGTATCGAAGATTCGTGGGAAGAAAATCAATTCCAAAGATAATGATTTCAGACAATGGTACTACTTTTGTTGCCGCTGCGGAGGATATACGGAAACTAACGGAATCAAGATCTCTTAATAACAAACTAAACGAATATGGAACAACATGGAAATTCATCCCAACACGCGCACCATGGTATGGTGGATTCTGGGAACGACTCGTCGGACTCACTAAGAACTGCCTGAAAAAGACTCTAGGACGTTCTTACATAGACATTGCCGAATTACAAACAATTGTAGTTGAAATTGAAGCAAATCTCAATAGTAGGCCGTTAACATATGTATCGACAGACATTAGTGATCCCGAGCCGCTCACCCCGTCTCAACTACTTTATGGAAGAGAAATCACATCTTTCCCGTTGCCACACATACAACAAGAGGACATAGAATACAACAATTACATAGCTAGTGATCATGAGACATTAAACAGACAAGTGAAAAGACGATTTCAGCTAATTGAAAACTTTGTAACAAGATGGAAACATGAATATCTAACTTCATTAAGAGAGTTTCATCGCGTTTCAGGCAAGAAAGAACAGAATATACGAGTAGGTGAAATCGTACAAATTCATGATGACAATTTACCACGAACCATATGGAAACTCGGGATAATCGAGGAATTAGTATACGGAAAAGACAATCTTGTTAGATCGGCAAAAGTGAGAACCAGAAATTCCGTCGTAAACAGACCAATAGTAAAATTGTATCCACTGGAGATAAACAGTAATAATCAACAGGAAGAAGGAACTTCTGAGAAGCCCAATAGGAAAGCTAAACTCAGTGCTATGGACAATATCAGAAAGTGGATTAAGTAATTGATAAGTTATAATAGTTTTTCATAGAGACATTAATTTATTTCACATTTGATGTAATTTTATTTCTTTCATTCATTTTAAAGTAATTAAGCCACTTTCCGCGGCCCGGAGGAATCCAGCAATTTGTAGAAGGAATCAACTATAAATGGCTTTGAATACTTGTATTACTGATACTTTAAGAAGCTTTGTACAATGTATGGGCAATTAGTATCGTTGACGGCAATGACGTTCACTTCCGTAACTAAGTGGCAACGTCCGGGAAAAATAACGTTAAAGTTCGTGAACGTTCATATTTCATGACAAGTTCTTTCTTTCTTTTATTTTCGTCAAATATAAGATATGTTCAATTTTCAACTTTCATAGCTAAATTAAATAAGGACTTTTTCCAGAATAAATGTACAGAGGGCAGGAATGCAGGTTATTTATTTTTTGCTTAGGTGCATGAGGGTGTTAAAATTGATCATGTTTATTGCTTATAAAAAAATTAAAATTATGGTGGTGGTACCCGAAATTTTGACTTGTGTTCCTCCCCTTGTATATTTTTTTCTTGAGAAGCCTTAAGTGTTTATATTTTTTTAAAATATGTTTTTTTTAATTATTAACACAATTTAGGTGCACAAAAAAATGTTTTATACAAAATGTTTTTCTTTAAATTTTTATAGGAGATCTTGATGGTTCTCATGCTGGTGACCAAGGTGGATTGGCACCTCCACAACACCAGCCAGACATAAAACAACCTTCTCCACCAAGCAGTGACAAACCTCCCACATCAGCCCGATCTGGAGGTCAGAGGTCAATTTCTGATCGCAGACAATCAGCTACACGTAGATCAGGTATTTATAATCCTCACTGAATATACATGTACATGTACATGTACAATCAGAATTGTTTTTTCGTTTATTATTTCCTACCTGAATTCTATGAAATATTTATTAGTTGTTATGTATTTTGTAGACTGAACCTCATTTTGTTTCCTTGTTGCTTTGTATATCCTGTTTGGTAGTTAACTGTACCATAAAAACTTCAAGGTCATATAATCAACTTCCTATCTGAGAATAGAACAATATATCTTTGAACCATATTACATAACTTTTATTACTAAATTCCTTGTTTGAAATGATATGTATGGATCACTTGGTTGCATTATTAAAGTATTTAAAGACTTTTTT
Source organism: Modiolus philippinarum (assembly GCA_002080025.1). Classification (NCBI taxonomy): domain Eukaryota; kingdom Metazoa; phylum Mollusca; class Bivalvia; order Mytilida; family Modiolidae; genus Modiolus; species Modiolus philippinarum. Next base: position 114,546 of record MJUU01023330.1, read on the forward strand.
TTTTAAATATCCTATTTAATTACTTTTGGAAACATATGAAATACTTGCAATAATTCAAATGTAATTTCAATCGTCCAAAAAATTTCCTAAAATGCAAGTAATCTGATGCAATAGGTAACAAACAATTACTAAATACACATGCAAAAAGTGTCTAGGCAAACTTAAGATTTTGAGCAATAACTTGTAATCAAAATTACGTTTTATTTTCAAACTTTGAATGTTAGTTGTTGACTTTGCAGTTTGATTTTTGGTCATTGAGGTATGCCCACTAAAACTTGGGAGGTATAGGGGTAACGCATCACTGAAGATTTTTCAAGTTGAAAAATACATTGCAGTAATATCTTGGCATATAAAAGTTCGACACTTACCAAATAGAAGCAGTCTTGTTTCCCATAAATGTTTATTGTAAACCAACTTATTTTAGGGGATACTTTATTTCATGTATTGTACCTTCTGGTTAAGTTCGTGGCAAGTAATTTTCGTGATTTAATATTTCTGTAATGCATTTATATTATGATGAAAGAAATGCGAGACGATTTATTTTTGCGATAATTTCTTGCACGCAAATATCACAAAAATAAATCTATCTCCAAAATTAGTCGATTTACAGAATTTTATGGACGATGAAATATATCAGCAGCCATTTTAGCCTTAAAGCCAAGATTTTATATAAAGTTTCGTATTTGATGCCAAGTTTGAGTACAAAATGAAATAAAACTGCAAATAATTGAAAAATGAAAAAAAAAATAATAAACAAGGGTTTTTCAAACATTTACTTTAATAAAATCCATATTTGGCAGACAGAGCTCTTCAGATAAGTCAAAATATTGCAGACTACACACAATATATAAATTATACCAAAATATAGCAGACGACACATATCTAGTGGTTCAATGCAGCAATATAGAGTAGAAACTAATAAACAAGAAATTTATTTTTAGTAGATTCAGGTGACAAACTACTACACCCAGAAGGAGGTAGGCGTATACTTAGTCATTCGGTACACAATGGTGGTCAATTACACGTGTGACTACCCTCACCATTCTTATAATGGCACCTGTTTGGCATAGTCAAATAGTATTCTATCAGACGACGAACCATAACCATGCTTTTACCCAACTCTAATCATCATTGTAAACTGTCGCTAAAATATTATTATGATATTATTATAATATACACATCATTTTGCAATACATAATGGTTTTTTTGTCTCATGAAAGAATATCAGATTTTTGTCTCATTCTCATACAAGTCATTTATTTTTTTTTTGCCTCATGGAAGAAAATCAGTTATAGCCAATTTTACCAATTTAGATTTTTGAAAACATTTTTTTTGTATTTAGCGTCTGAAGACAACCTTGAAACAATTTTAGACCATCAAAATTAAAACCAATGAAATTTAATTAGACTACATTTTACTGTGTAATGATCCAAAGCTCTCTCTTATTCATATTGAATTCATTAAAGCTAAATTGGATGTCTGATATGCAAATACAGTTTTAAATATGTTAAAATTAGCTGTCTTTCATATGCCAAAATTCTTGCTAAAATATTTCTATTTTGTTTGAAATAATGAACAAAGTACTATTAAGAATAAATTTTGTTGATTACACTACCCCCTTGAAAAGGCCATACATGTATAAGAACCAAGTTGGGAAGGACTATAAATTTAAATCCTGTATAAAGTAGGTCTTTATACACTTTTTTTTATTATCAACAGGAAACACGACGATTTCAAAAGGTACTGGTGTATTGTTTTTTTAATTCATAAAAAAAAAATAAATTGACTGACATTCTAATTTATGGATTTGAAAATACTACAAAAATTACACTAACTAACTCTAAAATTATTTGATTTAAGAACTAAAACATTTAAATTATCAAAATATTTGATTTGATAACAAAATTTGGTGACGGTATTGATTCTAATGTTTATATCAAAAATAGAAATGTACATTTCTTGTTGTATGAATGAATTTTAAATATACATTGATGATTTTCCTTTATTATTTCACAATGAATAATTACAGAGAGGGTAAAGATATAATTTATTCATGAAGGAAATATTTGTTCATGTTATAAACTTATATGCAGGAAGACTGAGAGGAAGAGTTTTCAGATCAATTACTTTGATTACACCTGGGAGCAAGGCCAGATCTTCCAAGCCATCTATCTTCTTCTGTGTTTTATGACGTAAATTGTAGGGAAAACTGGTACCAAACTGCATTTCTGTCAGGTTCATTCCTTCCCTCATTTTGGGACTATACCTTCCTAACGGACACTTTTAATATAAAAAGAAAATCGTATTAGTTAACCCGAAAGCTTGAATAGAAAATTATATAAATGTTATTAAACTTATTTTACAAGAAATGTATTATAACTGCATGAATTTATGCTCAGTCTTCCTACAAAGTTCATCATTTCAGGAATTAAATATATGCATTTTCAGTGGTTATCACAATAAAAATTTTCCTTATACAAATGAAGTACAATGTGTTAAAGTTATTTGACTTGTGAATGCATTTTCATCTACATTTTAAAATTATTACTCATATAGTGATTTTGCTTTGGCATATAATTGTTGAAAACTGTAAATTCAGATTTTATGGAATCTTTTTATTTTGCTCATAGTTAAGTTGGTAGTTAATTATGAAAAGACCCTTTCTCAATAAATGCAGAACTAGAATATATTATGGTGGAAATAATTTAATGGAAGATGAATTTTTCCACTAAAAATCAGAAGGTTTGTTTGATTTGTATAGGATGTTATTTTGACAGGAAAACATATGTGCCTACACGAATACAACCACAAAGTGTCAGTTCTGCATTTCCTTTTTAAACTTGTCTTTTGATAAAAATTCATGCATTTGTATCAAAAATTTATCAAAAATGTATCGGAATGTATCAGAATGTATCAAAAATTTGAATTTACAGCATTAAAAACAAATTTTATATGCCTTTACAAAAGCATTATTTTATGAATGCATGCTTATTTGTATAGCAGATGCTAGCATGGCAATAGAAATACCAGTAGACAGTTTTCATGCACATATATTGACATTTTATAGAGAACTTGCTTTTTGTATAGATTGTATAGCCTTGCTTTTTAATTCAGTGTAAATAGTATGTATAGCCAAGCCTGTCTAACAGGTTGGGAATAATTCCAATTGGGATAATATATCCCAATTGGGATATATGGTTATATCCCAATTGGGATAATTGGTTAGTTTTTCATGGATTATTTTTGCATATTCAAATGGCGCGTAATGAAACATAAAGCACGATAAACTCCATGACTTCAGTAATTAAATGACATATTGTAGACTTCTGAATGATGCTGCATTTCACGAGGTGAGCCATTTTAACAACTTTAAAAATAGACATTTAATTTTCTCAAATTTCAAATTGATCACTGAGATAAATGGTTGAATGATGAAAACAAAAGAAGACGGAGAAGTGTAAAAATGTATTGAAATAGTGCATAACTTTAGATTTAAGAACAATGCAAATATATTGTAGTTTCAAACACTATGGTCAAGGTATATTTTTTTCACATGGTCAAAGGGAGGGAACTCTGGAAGAAATCAAAACCTATGTTTATGACTTTTCCTCAACACTTCATTTATTTAATAGCCAAAAACGATCTTGCTTAAACTATCACAATGTATTTTTTACGGATAAAAATAGAATTTTCTTTGGAGAAAGCAGCAGAAAATAATTGTAAACTCTTTAAAGCTTAAGTAATCCCTACATCAAAGCGACTGTTTGTTTTCAGTTATAAATCGATCAGCGACAGAATTGCAACATTCTTATGACAACAGAATTATACTGTCTGAAAGCTCTAACTGTATATATCTATAATTTTCATGGATGATGATGCGCCATTAAACCTGTAAAATGAAATTTGCGAATAACTAGTCATTTATCCCAATTGGGATAAGTTATCCCAATTGGGATATATTATCCCAATTGGGATTATTCCCAACCTGTCTAAACCATAGATTCCAAGTAAACATATGTAGTGGATATGAATGCCCTCTAAGTATTGACCCTTGCTTTTATTGAAAATGGCTGATGCATTTGAGAAAACGTTTCTTTTTATTGTTTTAAGACTTAAAGTATGATTTTTTTGTTTTTGTTTTTATTTTTCTTGCAAGTTTTGGGGAATGGTATCCCAATCCTCACTGACTTTGTAAATCATAAATTAATGTCCTAAAGATTAAGAATTTTTCAAGTAAAATTGTTCTAAAATGAAAACTATAGCAAGTGCAAAACAAAAAGTTTGGTTCTTCAGGTATTAGGTTTAGTCAAGTTAACTGCATGCATGATAATTGGTGCAGAATCTATAGAGCTTTATGACTTACTGCATGGAAAACAATGTTGCATGACTTCTAAACTATTTATAACACTCTTTTGTTTAAATCTATCTAATGCTGAAATACCGCATTTAATTTAAAAAAAAGAATTAGGGGTCTGGGTGGTCTTGTGGGTAAGATGTGTTTTACCCTTGTGTTGTGTAACTTGAATTTCAAAAACCACATGTTACATGTATAGGGTTTGTGAGGTACCTGCCCATTGTTGCCAGTTTCCTTCAGCTATGGGAATTAAAAGCATAAGAGGGAATATTATTTTTGCATTAAAAAAAATATTCTATATACAAAAATCAAAATCAATTCAAACGAGAATATTTCAGAAAGAAAAGAATTTTAACAGGAAATGGAAATTTTGGAGAAATATTAATGAAAAAACTTGATATATTTCACAGAGAGTTGACATGATGCCAATTCACATGGTTGATGTCCATTTAGATACCCAATAATCACTATATTTTTATCATTTTTAAATAATGTACCTAATGTGAAACCAGATATATATGAGTACCAGTAAAACCAAGAAATTTTATTCAGACAAAAATATGAATTTGTTTGAAATTCTTTGTTCAAAAACATAAAGATATAAAATTTCATTGGTTCTTTAGATCTTAAAAAGGGTTTGTAGTGTGTTTAAAGAGAAAAAGAAAAAAAAAATCTCTTGATATCAAGTTATTTTGGTTTCTAAGGAATAAATCGCAAAAGAGGTCAACTCAACTCATACTGAAGTTAACTAGGGTTTCTAATAGGAAATTTAGAGCATGGCTAGTATTTTAGTCGATTTCAAAGTAGTTAATTTCACTTTGAAATTGACATGCATGTCTTTTAATATACTTATCTGACGTATGTTTCACTTCTTTGGTGATGGTCATGGCTTTTCTCACACATATGTATCTGCTTTGTCTCACACCTCACAGCTAGCAGAATTAAAAGTGACAGCAGTATGTCTCGTCCAGGTAGCCAACATAAAATCAACAGCCAACGTGGAACACCTCCCCCTACTGAGGAGACAGAGGAAATGCCACCAAGGGAGCCAACTCCTGTTCCAGCCTGTAGCATTTACATGCATGCTATTGAATGGTTGTTAGATGTCAAGGCTATCCCAGTAAGTTTATATCAATTGCAGATACTTTAACTTCGTTCTGAAATTTTGAGTTATGTATTGTTTGAACAACTGAGTTAGAAACACACGAGAAAAAGAAAATGAATTTAAATGATTGTACAGTCAAACTTTGATGACTTGAACTCCCAAGGGACATTTATGGC